>JAYESD010000005.1:74937289-75073655 GCA_036927565.1 Tuctoria greenei | reverse complement strand
AGGTCGCAAATTGGTGAACAATATTATCTGCACACTTTCAAGTACTTGGCTCGAGCGATGTGGACATTGGAGGTGACGAAGATGAAGAGAATTTGGCAAACTTGTGCTTCATGGCGGGCAACTCAAGATCAAGTATGGAGGAGGCAGAATACAACATCGATGATAAAGAGGTATGTCCCCACTTGCGAAGAAATGGTGTGATGCTATTTCTCGTGCTACTGTCATAGTTAAAAAAAAGGACAAAAAACTTAGGGACAATGCTGTTAAAATTAAATCACTAGAATCTGAAATTAATCATTTAAAACTTTGATTCCTAGTGATGATTCTTGTTCCTCATGTGAGCTTATATATGAACAATTGTCCTCTTTAAGAAGTGCGCACACCTCCACACTTGATAAGCTTGAACTTAAAATGGAAAAGAACAAAAAGCTTGCTCACTTAATGATAAAAACTTTAAATATGCTTGCTGTTCTACAACTGATTTGTATTGTACTACTTGTGATGATCTTGACAGGAAAACTACAGGATGCTCATGAATGAGATTTCCATATTGAACAATGCTTTACATCTCAATGAAGTTAAACATTGTTCTAATTGCAAACTAGAAGAAAAAACTTCATGTGAAAACTGACTAGACTTGTCTAAGAAACTTGATGTTATGAATAGGACACTAGAGCGGTTTTGTAATGGGAATAAGAACCTAAACTTGCTGCTGAATTCTTCCAAGTCTTGCAATGATAGAACTGGTTTAGGTTTGAATATCATGCTCATGCTAAGGCACATCCACCTAAAATTGTAAAGTCATAGGAAGTGGTTTGATTCAAATAGTTCCTAAACATAAAGAAGTGATTTTCAACTATGCACGGGTGTTGTCTCATTCAGTTTCTAATAAACATGTTGCTTGCTCATCTAGACATGAACATGAAGTTAATTTTCATTGTACCTACTGTGGAAGAGATGTATCATGTCATAGATTTTTATTATGGACTATCTAAACAACAGAAAAAGGAAGAATGCAAGCTACATCTCATAATTTCTCATGCAAATTTGCTGCTCATGCTGGATTGAAAGTTAGGAACATGCAACCTGCTATTATGAGTCAAAAACATGCAAAGTTTGCTCCCAAACCTACTGTTTTTCATGCTACACATGTAACACCTCGTAGGTCAGTAGTTAGGTACAAGAATTCTCAAACTTTGGCTCATAAACCTGCTGTTTTATCTTAGTTTCCGCGTGTTATTCTTGCTGGACATCGTGTGACTCAGTACTAGATTCCTAAATGCCTTTTGACTAACCCCAGTATTGAGCATCGACATATTGTGCTTCTATGTTGGTTACACGCTTGAGAAAAGGAGAACATTTGGATTGTGGATTCAGGTTGCTTACGCCACATGACCGGTAACAAAGAACACTGGTTCTCCTCCATCCTCTTTTGTGTCACGTGTAGAGAATGTTACTTTTGCTGATAATTCTTCATATCCTATAATTGCTAAGGGTTTGGTTAAAAGTTAATAATCACTACATTTGAAAGATGTGGCACTTGTTAAAAATTTGAAATGCAACTTGCTTTCTGTCTCACAATTGCTAGATGAAAATCTGGAAATTATTTTTACAAAAAATTGCTGCAAGATTGTAGATCTAAATGGTGAGCTTACTTTTAACATGTCTCAGTTTGGAAGAGTTTTTAAAGCTGATTTTGAAATGTCATCCTCTAAGCATAGGTGTGTAGTTGCTAATGATTCAAAAGACTTATATTTTTGGCATCATAGACTTGGTCACGTAGGCTTTGATCATCTCACGCGTGTTAGTGCTCTTGATCGCATACGTGGGCTTCCTAAGCTTAAAGGGGACAAAGAAAATGTGTGCTCTTCTTGTGGACATGCTAAGATGGTTGCAGATTCACATGCTCCTCTCACAATGACCATGACAACCTGAACCAGGACAACTTTTGCACCTTTACACCGTAGGTCCTTCACACGTTCAATCTTTTAGAGGTAAATGGTATGTTCTTGTGATTGTTGATGATTCTAGATACTTTTGGGCCTTTTGTGGCATCTAAGAATGAAGCTTTTAGTCACTTTAGAAATTTATTTCTTAGATTATCAATTGACCACCCAAGATCTTTAAAAGCAATTAGAAGTGATAACAGAAACGAATTTAAAAACAATCGTTTGATCACTTTTGTGCTGAAAATGGAATAGATCATCAATTTTCTTCACCATATGTACCTCAACAAAATAGTGTCCGTAGAGAGAAAGAACAGAATCTTAGTTGAGATGGCTAGAACTATGCTTGATGAATATCAAACTCCTAGGAAATTTCGGCTAATGCAATTGCAACCTCTTGTTATTTCTCAAACATGTTTTCTAGCATACTAAGCTAGGTGAAACCCCATATGAACTTCGGTTTTGACATAGGCCTAGTGTCACACAATTTAGGGGTCTTTGGTTGTAAATGCTTTGCTAAGAAATATGGTAATCTTGATAAATTTGAACCTAGATCTGTTGATGGCGTGTTTCTTGGTTATCCATCTCATACTAGAGGCTACCGTGTGTTTTTACTTGATACTAACATAATTGTGGAGACTTGTGAGGTATCTTTTGATGAAGCTAGCTCAGGTACAAGCTCTAATATTGCAGGTTCAAATCCATATCCACAGGGGGAGAGTATTTTTCATCGAAGAAGACAAAGAAGTGGTGCTGCTGCCAGAAAATTCAGAAGCAAGTGTCATTGATCACGCTGCTGATATTTTTGCACCACTACCAGCACCAACAACTACTGCAACTGGTACATATCGTCCTCAAGTTACATGTTCTTCAATCTGTGATGAACAAGAAGAAGAAGGAGCTTATGAAGTGTCTACTCCCCTCCGCATCCTCAAAAGTCATCCTCCACAACAAATCATTGGAAGCTTGCACGAACGAATCACACAGTCCAGGTTTTTTGATCCAAACTCTCACGCTCATTTTGCTTTTGTTGCTTCTTTTGAACCCAAAGATATATCACACGCACTCACTAATGAATCTTGGATTATTGCCATGCAAGAAGAGTTAGAAAATTTTGAAAGAAATAATGTTTCAAAACTTGTACCTCCATCTCAAGGTCACACTCTAATTGGAACTAAATGGGTGTTTAAAAATAAACATAGTGGGGATGGGGTTGTGGTTAGGAATAAGGCTAGGTTGGTTGCTCAAGGTTTCACACAAGTTGAAGGTCTAGATTTTGATGAAACTTTTGCTCTTGTTGCTAGATTAGAAGCCATAAGAATTTTGTTAGCCTTTGCGGCATCTAAAGGTTTCAAGTTATATCAAATAGATGTTAAAACTTCTTTTCTTAATGGCTACATAGATGAAGAGGTTTATGTCAAGCAACCACCGGGTTTTGAAAATCCAAATTTTCCTAATCATGTTTTCAAACCGTCCAAAGCCTTGTACGGTCTCAAACAAGCCCCTAGAGCATGGTATGATAGGTCAAAAACATTCTTACTTGAGAAGGGATTTACCATGGGCAAGGTTGATAAAACTCTTTTTGTGCTTAAGCATGGCAATCAATCAGTATTCGTTCAAGTGTATGTAGATGATATTATCTTTGATTGTGCTTCTTATGATCTTGTGTCCAATTTTTCAGCTATGATGAGTTTAGAATTTAAGATGAGTATGATGGGAGAACTCACATACTTTTTGGGGCTGCAAATCAAGCAAACAAAGGAGGGTACTTTTGTGCATCAAACAAAGTATACGAAAGACCTTCTTAAGCGCTTTAACATGGACAAAAGCAAGCCTCTTAGGACACCAATGGGAACAATGACAACACTTGAACTTTATGAAGATGGTGACCCGGTCGATCAAAAAGAATATAGAAGTATGATTGGACCACTTTTGTACCTCACGGCATCAAGACCGGACATACAATTCAATATACGTATTTGTGCACAATTTCAATCTTCCCCACGTGCTTCACATCATGGAACTCAAGAATTTGGTATTTTTCTTCCGTCTTCTTAACCATTACTTTGAAAGCTTTTTTGGATGCTGATTGGGTTGCCTTCCATAGTGTGGTCGAGGAGGGTGTTGTCGATGTTGCACATCCACATCTCAAGGTTTCTATAGGTTGGATGTACCTTGTTATTCCTTGGCTAAGGTAATTATAACCTTTAGCTACAAAGGAATGACGTGCACTCAACATGGTTGACTGTGTTCCGTCATTCTTTGGCTAAGGTATATCATACCTTCTTGCCATAAAGGAATAACTTGTGCCTCTCATGCATTCGGTGTGATTTGTCATTCCTTGGCTAAGGTAATGATAACCTTTAGCCACAAAGGAGTGACTTGTACCCAACATGTGTTGAGTACGATCCGTTATTCCTTGGATAAGGTACAACATACCTATAACCACAAAGGGATGACGTGCACTCAACATGGGTTGAGTGTGATCCATTGTTTGTTGGCTAAGGTATAAAATACATTCTAGCCACAAAGGAACAAGTTGCACCCAATATACATTGGATGTGATCTTGTCATTCCTTGGTTAAGGTGCATGATACCTTTTAGCCACAAGGAGTATCTTACACCCAATGATGATGACAACTCCCTTGAGCTTGAATGAGTGCTTAGAATAGTTGAGAGCATAATGCTCTCACATATTCATAGCAGCCCATTGGTTGCTCATGGAGGGTTTCCATGTCAAATCTCTGACCTCGTATAGTTATATTTGACCATCGGGCTGAATTTTCGATAGGTATCAACCATACTAATTTACTCCTTGGCCATGAGATGTTGAATTGGAATCCTCTTAGGGTTTCTAACAATCAGATCTTTGAATGCTTGCATAATAATATTACTCCTGCAAACTTTCCCTCTATGATAGAAAGTGATTGTTAGCTCCCGATACTTGTACAAATGAATTTCCGGGTTAGGTACCCGAATGTTCATTTGTACGTATGTGGAAGAACAAAATCAAAGATGCATTGGGTCCAATTTCAAGTGTATCCATGAACAATGTATGAATCACTGATAGGAGTGGGGCTTTATGGATAAATCAATTTGCACATTTTCTAAAGCTCCTACTCATAGCATGCAAGTGATATAAATATACTATATGGATCCCTTCACCTTGTAAATTTTCTAGCCATCATAGTTTTTTACACGAGAGCAAATGTTATCATTTGGATCATGGCAAACAAGATTCTCAATTTTATCCTCCTGAACATTTTTAATTTCTTGCCTAGTAATTTGAAATTTAATGAGTCATGTATGAATGAATTTCAAATCAAAATTATGGACAGCATTATTCCTTGGTTGCTACATACCAATTCAACTATTAAGTCATTCCATAAGCATTGTCTGGGCAGAAAATGTCTAAGTCAATTTTAGCAATGCTTATGAAACTCTAGGTACTTGTTTAAATTTATTCCTAAGTAAGGTGACATTCCTTTTTGAAGAATAAAAAAGAGCAATGCTAGCACTTACTCTCATGAGGATGCATAAGAATTGAATGATGAGAAGGTGTAAACCTTCCTTACCAATGTAAGCAAAAATCATTCAATTCTAACGGAATTCCAATGACGGAAAATTTGAAACTTGTACCTCAATTGAAGAGCAGTCTGGGTTGAAGGTCGTAGTGTGAGAAACTCATGACCATGAATTTTGGTGTAGCCTTCATGTTCAATCTCTCCTGCCAAGTTGAGGTTAAAGTTGGATGAGCTTCATCTTGTTCCTCCATTGGGACACAATCTTGAGCATTCCTTCACCATGAAATCAAAATGAGATTCATGTAGGGATATGCGCTTGATGAGGCCTTCCAATCTGTTTACACATTTTGTCCTGGCGGCACTAATATCAAGAACAAAACAAAACAACTCAAAACGGGTTACGTTAGCTCAAAAGCATGTTGTACCCTTTGTCAAATTATTATGCCCAACTTGAAACAACCTGCAAATGCAATGAATATTAAGGGAAATATTTTTGGTTTGAATTAGGAAGATAAATTCAAGTGGTTACGGCCAAGGTTCATATCTAAATAAATTTATTTTCTAATTCAAAATTTTAGTTTTATGACGGATGGAAATTTTATTTTCCAACATGCAAGTGTGAAAATTCAAACATGCTAAATGCAAATGCAAATATTGATGGAAAATTCAAATATGCAATTGAGAAAGCAAATATGAGATAACAACCAATTAACCTTTTGGCAAGGACTCACCAATTTTTTTTTTTTGAAGTCCGATGAGTAGGACTTACCTTTGTCCTGTTTGTTTTGATGATTTGTTGTCCAATACCGGAGTTGAAGATGTGGACATCTTCTCTTGCTTGACATGCCAAATCTCCTTTGGAATGTCATTCGAACATGTGGGCCACATGATGGCCCTAGCCCCTCCGTCATCTTGATGAAGACTTGTAGCGACGACTTTCCTCTCTTGAAGATATTCTTTCCTGAACATGGTGAGGCTTGTCCTTCTTTAGGGGTGCCACTTTGGCCTTTGTGATATTCCTTAAGGTCAAACCATACTTTGATCATGGATCAAAAGCTTCCTTGGGCATGATGACATGTGGACTCCAAAATCAAACAAGAAATGCTTCATCCATAATGTCACTTGCCCTAGGTTGCATAAGCTTGGTCGAAGGGTAAGGATCCCAACAAGTGATTGTGGGATATCATAGATCTTGAACCTCTTTTAAGTTTCTTGTCCCTGTCCAAGAGCTTCATGTAAATGTTGTTTTGATTTCTTGCTTGGCCATGGACAAGATACTTCAAGGTGGGCTAGTTGAACTTAAATCCCTTGAAATCCGCATAACCTCCATGATTACAAGGGTGATGTTGATTCACCCTTGACCTCCTTGTAGGTGATAGCCATTGGAGTTGTGGTTGAAAGGAAGAATCCTCATGGGTCTTAGGGAAATGATTCACCAAGTGGCCCATGTTGACATGTATTTTCACAAATCGTGTGAATATCCATGGCTTGGATCATCCAAACACTTCTTCATTGGCTTTATCTTCATGTTACATCAATGAGAGGTGTAGTTCCATAACAAACATGTCCACCTTGTTAAGTGGTGTGCATGCTAAGCTAAGGGAACTAGAACATTCTTCAATCCCCCCCTTGAGTGGAGACCATATTCTCATCCATGATGAATGAGAATAGGACTCCTTCAGCTCCAGCACAAATGTGGTGATGGATTAGTTGTGCCAACCCATGACATGAGTGTTGGATGAAGAGCCAACAATCCACCCCATGATGGAGGCAAATCAAGAAGAACTCTTGGAGCCTCCCCAAGCTTGGGGATGGATGACTTTGGCTCCTACTAGAAGCTGAAATTCTTCCACGAAAAGCAATGGTGTTGCCTAGTGGATATTTGTTGAGGTAAGCCTTGAATCTTCTTGTAGTTTAGCACTTGCGTCCTCATTGGCCATCCCACGAAATGGGTTAACCAACACTACCCTATTTCCACACAAAAGATGAAAACAAACAAGGGTAATCCTGTCTAATAACCATTAGTACCTATAGCTTAATCACAAGTGATAGCTATCCTTCACTTTCTTCGCCTTCCCCGGCAACAACGCCAGAAATGCTTGTTGGTATTTCTTAACACCACAGATCATCTTTGGTATGAGATGAGATCTGCAAGCGCACGAAAGATACTGTTGTAGCATTTCACCCAAGAGTATTCCCAAGGGTATAGTATTTATTCCAAAGGAAGGCGGTGCATTAAAGTAGACACTATTCTTATGATGAAGGTATAGGGTGCTAAGTGTTTATCAGAACAGGGGTAAGATGATAATATGGGTAGTGTGACACACACCTAAGAAATCTACTCTAAGGATATGGTTGTCCTAACGAGGGGGTTAGACTACGAGATGGAGCTACTCCTACTGTGCTCTAATTACTCATATTCATAGCCTAATAAAGTACACATGAATATTCTAATGGTGAATACTAGGGCTTAGTGGTCCAACATGTCGGGCACGGGCTTACCCTGGTCTGCCAGGCGACTCCTGCCAAGAGCCTACGTCGTAGCCGAACGTGGAGGATTACAACAGACGGATAGGGATGTCACCACCTACCGCCTACCTCTACAAGCCGTGGACTACGATGCATACAATGCTACTTAACAATCCAAGCACCACGCTTGCATGCTAAGTAAATACCTTAAGAGTTGCAACATATATTCATCCTAAGGCAATGACTAACCTAAACATCGTTGAACAATGTTGGATCCAAGCACTAACATATTCATATTAACATAATCATATTATTACCTAATTAGACTATAGCGAAGGTGTATGATGTTTATGATAACATGATAATGGCATTATGTCTAGATCATAACAACATCTACACCTAGCACATAAATGGACTCCACAATCTAACAAGAAACGCTTTGCCCAAGTATATGAATAAAGAGAGACTAATAATACTATTATTATAATGCATAAAGTCACAAATACAAGAAATGATACATGAGCCATACCTTTCCCAATTTGGACTTGGGACTAGAGGCTCCTCTCTACAGCGTAACCTCCATTAAGGACTTAGAGAACTAATCTATACAAGAGAGTGAATGCTCAAGTGGTGTGTGCGTGAAGTGAGGGTAGGGGGGTCCTATGGTGAAGAAGGGTCGGTTTCCACCACCAAACGCGCGTGAATCAGTCATCATCATCATTAGGAAGCTGGGAGGAGCCAACACGTGTCGATTGACTGAGTTTGGTGCCAAGATCAGGTAGGCCGACTAGGGGGGGGGGGGGGTCGGCCGACCTGGTCAGTGCTCTGTTGGGGCTGTGTTTTCTCAAGGTCACTAACAGGTGGATCCCCTTCACTCATATAAGCCATACACCATTGGATGGCCTCGGATACTTCTGTTTGTGGGCCATTTGATCCATGTGGTGCCACTTGTTAGTGCTTGATTGGCTAGGATGATATTTTATAGGATCCATCCTCTTGATTCACTTCAATTCTGTATAAAATACCTGCATGCACTATTTTCTCCAAGTACAAGTGGAACAAGGTTATTTCTAACTATAATGTGTGTAAGAAATATTCATTCCCTCACATAATTAAGTTATATTTATGGTCGAAATTGGTATATAACGACCGTAGACCCAAAAAAGTGGGCACAGTTGGTTCCCCTTGCTTCTTCTACCATTGCTTCTTTAGCGGTTTAGTGGACTTGGGCTGTTCAGACGGCCCTGGCTTCTCCATCTTCTTGAAATGTCAGTGTGAGTGAAAAGATGGAGTCTCCTCATAGATTAATTTCCTCATAAATGCAAGATGGTGTCCACTTGAGGTGGTGTAACTTCAACCTCCTTAATGTGTTTTACATTTAGGCCATACTTGATTTTGATCATGGAGCATTGCTCCTTCCTTGGCCGAAAGTCAAACTTTTCCTCCTTGCCATTGATATGGAAGTAGATTTCTCCGGCTCTCACATCGATGCGAGCATCTGCAGTGCTAAGGAAAGGGCGCCCAAGAATGAGCAGAGTTTCCTTCTCAACCTCCATGTTGAGCACCACGAAATCCATGGGTATGTAGCAGTTCTGGATTCTCACAGGAACATCTTTAGCGATACCCGCGGGATAGCGGACCGATGAATCGGCCAACTGAAGTTGCATCGGAGTTGGAGACTATATGGTGAAGTTGAGCTTGTCGAAGACCACCTTTGGCATGACAATAGCACTTGCACCAAGGTCGCAAAGTGCCTTGTCAAAGTGTTGTGTCCTAATAGAGCAGGACATAGTAGGGCATCCTAAGTCCTTCTTCTTTTCCCGAAGCGTGTTGAGGATAGCTACATTGCAATCCTTTGTTAGCTTGAGAACTTCTATGATGGTCAATGGTTGCTTGTTGTTCAATATGTCCTTGATATAGCGAGCATAAGTGGGTACATGCATCGCATCTATCAAGAGCACATTGATGTGGATCTTCTGGATCACCTCAACAAAGCGGTTGAATTGCTTATCCACAGTTGGCTTCCGATTTCTCTGAGAAAATGGCATGAAGATTGTGTCCTGGAATTTTCTTGCCATTCCCTCACTAAGATTTTCTCCCTTGTTAGAAGGGACTCCTTCCATGTTCTTCATAACTATTGTCTACTCTTGAGTGGGGTACGGTGGGTCACGAGTGGGACTATAACCATGTTCTTCATAACTATTGTCTCCTCTAGTAACAAGTTCTACCTTGCATTTGCATCAATCATGCATGTCATGTCATGTTGAGTAATATTTGTGCACTCTTTGATTGTGTTTCTTGTCTTGTATGTTTATTGTGTGGATTAGATGGATTTGCGCTAGAAAGTGCCGCGGAGGATCTACAGCATCAAGAGTTTGAAGGCTTTGACCCTAATCAACAGCAAGAGCAAGGCAAGTGTCCTTGAAGCATATTGATCCTGTTTTAAAATAAATGTTTTGTTTGCAAAACTGCATGCTTGTGTCAAATTGATGGGAAATCCTATGGTAGGAAGTTTACTAGTTTTGTTTGACCACCCTTGTCACCTGGAATTTATGGTAGAGAGTTAGGAAGGGTTTTTACCTTTTTGCTTCGCTTAATCAACTGGGATGGGAAACAACTATACCACTCAATTTAATTATGCATGGATGAGATTATGGTTAACATGAATTGGTTAAATATGATATGGTAATGGGTGATCTAAGCAAGCCTGGTATGTGGATGGGTTGGACGTTATGGTGGTTTGCTTGCTTTAGATCTAAGGACCGGTTCATGCGAGAATAAGCCAGGACTACAGTGCCACCACGAGGCCAAGTATGGGTGCGGCGTAGCTGATTAATTAGGGCTTTGCTAGTGCTGTTTGGACCATTGTGGATGCTCGGGGAAGGGGTAGTCGGATTGGGTTTGTTGATGATTGGTGGGACTACCCTGGGATCCGAATGGCTCAAGAGGGGGCCCTTGGTTGAAGATGTGCTCTGCGGGAGACATCGCCACCAGTGAAACCTCAGTGGGGTCTAAATAGGCTAGTAATCCCTTTGTAAAGGCTATTTTGTGATCTCTTGGCCACACACCAACGGAAGTGTGTAATGTGACCGACGGGTCATGGGCATAAGGGAGGTTCTTAGTCGCCGAAGGGTGATGAAATCACGAACACATGGGTAAAGAGGTACAAACTCTGCAGAGTTAAATAAAACTATCATGATAGCCGTGCTCCCGGTTATGAGCACCTGGACAACTTCCATGATTAGAGGGAAATTGGGATATGGTTATGGTTATGGTTTGGTAATGCTTATGGTTGATATTATGGTTATAGTTTGGTAATGGTTATGGATGGTTATGGATTAATTTCTGGTATTGAATATGGTCATTGACGATGGTGAAATCTGGAATTTTTGATGATGGTAATGAATTCAGATTTGGTATTACGGTATTACTTATGATTATGATGGGTTTACTTCACATACTTATACTATATTGCTTTTCAAATATTTTAATGTACTTTTCAGCACTTTACCATTATTATTGTTGACATTTGAATAAGCCACATGTCATACTTTCCACACTTACTGAGTACGACATGTACTCACTCTTGCAATTCCCCCCCAACAGTTGCAGGTCAGGATTGGGAGTTTAATGGTGATAATGCGGAGTTCTAGGCCGTGTCTACCGTCAGCTTTGCCTGTGGTGTTGATTGGAGCTGCGCTATCCCTTTGATTAGTTTGCTTAGTTGCTTAATTAGTTTATTTCCGCTGCATTAGTTGAACCTGTCATTAATATTCATTAGAGCTTGTATTCAAGGATATAATGAATTATGTAATAAGAGTACTTATTTAATAATTTGAGCTGTGGTAATTATCTGTTTATCATTTGTGAATCACTCGTGTATGTGTGTTGAACATCCTGGGCACACATATGCGTTAGCTTGGTTCATTTTCGGAACCGGGCGTCACATCAAAAAATCATGAAGGGTCGTCTGGCCATTGGCTTGCAGTGTGATGGTGCAGAAATGATGGGCTTCCTTGCTGACAGGATCACCTATGGGGGAACGACACGAGATCGAACTCTTCTCAGCAGTGATTCGGGATATTCAACGTAGTTTGCTGGCAAATGGAAAGCGGTCATACACTACCATGTTTTCACATCAAAGAATGCAAATACAAAGCAAGGGTATCCTACTAAAAACCTACTAGAATCCTACCTACCACATGATCATGCAAATCTTCTATGCTTTCTTCGGCAACAGTGCCAGAAATGCTTGTTGGTATTTCTTAACGTCTACAGTTCATCCTCGCAGCAAACGCTAGTTCTGCAGAGGCACTAGGCTAACCTAAGCCAAAGCAAGATGAGTTCCGCAAGTGCACGGAAAGTACTGCTGTAGCATTTCACCCAAGAGTATTCCCTAGGGTATTGTATTTATTTTATTCAAAGAAAGGAAAGTGAAGAGTGTCAAGATCAAAGGAAGAACAGAGTGTTCTAGTGAGGAGTCTAGTAGGATGGGTAAATGATGTAGTGGGGGTAGTGTGACATACACCTAAGCATTCTACTCTAATGGGTAATGATGTCCTAGTGAAGGTCAAGTTACGATATGAAGCTACGCTTACTGTGCTCTAACTACTCATACACAGAAGCTAC
This sequence comes from Tuctoria greenei, assembly GCA_036927565.1. Taxonomy (NCBI): domain Eukaryota; kingdom Viridiplantae; phylum Streptophyta; class Magnoliopsida; order Poales; family Poaceae; genus Tuctoria; species Tuctoria greenei. Next base: position 75,061,087 of record JAYESD010000005.1, on the reverse strand, counting down.
TAGTATACACATGAGTATGCTAATAATGAATACTAGGACTTAGTTGTCCAAGACATCGGGCACGGGTTTACCCCGGACAACATCAGGACGACTCCTGCTATGAGCCTGGGGCATAGCCAGACGTGGGGGAGTACAAAGGACAGACAGGGCTGTCACCACCTGCCGTCTACCCCTACAACCCGTGGGTCTACGAGATATCCAACGCTACTTAATTATCTATGCACCATGCTTACATATTAAGTAAATACTTAAGAGTCCGGATACAAATACCATCCTAAGGTAATGACTAACCTAAACATCGTTGAAACAATGTTATGAACAAGCACTAAATTATTCATAATCATATTATTACCTAATTATACTATAGTGGTGGTGTATGATGTTTATGATAACATGATATGAACATTATGATCACATCATAATAGTATCTAACCTAGCACATACATGGACTCCACATTCAAACAGGAAACGTTTTTTCCAAGTATATGAATAAATAGAGACTACTAATATTATTATTATAAAGCATAAAGTCACAAGAGAAAGAAAAGATACATGAGCCATATCTTTCCCAATTTGACTTGGGACTAGAGTCTCCTCTCTACAGTCTAACCTCCACTAAGGAACTAGGAGAACTAGTGTATACAATGAGAGAATGCTTGAGTGGTGTGTGTTTGAAGTGAGGCCTCTCCTACCTATTTATACATGGAGTAGAGGCGGTTCCTGCCATCTTTTATGTGCGAATCAGTCTTCACTGGCTTCAGGGCACCCTAGGGAGTCGACACATGGCGGCTGACTCAGTTTAGCGCCAAGAAGGAGTCAGTCAAACCCCTGGTTCAGCCGACCTGGTCCTGGTGCCCCTCGGTTTGTGCTTCCTCCAGGTCACTGATAGGTAAGCCCAGGATCCTTCCCCGTATGAATTGCCTTTGGATTCCCTCGGATACGCATGGGAAAGGGACCATGGATCCATGTGTGCCAGATGTCATCATGTGATTGGTCAGGATGTCACTTTTCAAGATTGATCCCCTCATCCTTCATCATTTATGCAATAAAATACCTGCATGCACTATTTCTCCAAGTACAAGTGGGATTATATCAAATCTAAAGATGATGTGTGTAAGAAATATTAATTACTTCACATATTTGAGTTATATTGACGTTCGAAATTGGTATATAATGATCATCAACAGATGGCAAGCTCCCACGTGTTGACAGCGGCCCCAACGGGGCGGTTTCATCTTTGACCCACTTACGACAGCTAACCCTAAAGACATCGTAAGGCGGGCTCTGACAGGGCATAACGTATGATGGCTAACCCGAAAGCCATTTGGATGTTAACAGCAGGCCCAGATAGAGCATAACTTGGGACGGCTGGCCTAGTTCTCTTTCTCTCTCTCTCGTTCTTTCCTCCCCTCTCTCTTTCTTCCCTCTATCTATCTGTCATAAATGACTCAAAAATCAAAGATTAACGTAACCTATACAATATGTGTCACCCATTTTGAATCAGCCCGTCTCACATGATTACACATGTGAGGCGTGTAGGTTCGAAATTGTCCCTTTTAGGACAGCCTGGTAGTTACTGAGGGGACGTGCTTATGACGAGACGTGGGTATAGATCCAAATGAGACTTTGAGTTTTCTTCTTTGATTGTGATTGGTTTGATAACAATCATGGAACTCGACAAAACCAATTTGGCATAGTGGAAGTCAAAAACAACGAAAGACTACAAGGTTACGATGCATTTGTTCTTGCACACAAAGTGGAGCAAGTGTATTATCTAAATATCCATGCAAAAAGCTTAGTGCTTGGTGAGTGGTACATAAGGTAAATCCCCGTGAGCAGTTATGTACTCCTGGAGTGATGGTTACCATGATATTGGAGAGATTGAAGAAGTTCACCATGAAGAAGAGTTGCTAGACTTTTTTATCGTCGAGCATGGTGCAGGACTCGATCACTTAGTTGGAGACATTCAAAATGTAGAGACATCAGATATGCTAAAATAGAAACGGGAACATGTCATGACGGAAAATCATTGGTATGGTTTAAGGAGTAGGGCACATGATCGTGATGATGATGAATTTTGAAAATGATTACGTGTAACATCTTATTCACAAAAGTAACATCAATTTTGTATGTCTTCTTTGCATATTTACCAGTTATTGCTTACAACAGGATGTCATTGGACAAAGGGAAGGGGTAGAAGGTGGCGACGGTCAGCGGGTTTCTCACAAAGTGTTGATGGTTCTTAACACCACATACCATCTCCCTAAAGAGATGAGGTCCGCAAGCGCACATAAGATATCGTTGTAACATTTCACCCATGAGTATTCCCAAGGGTATCGTGTTTATCCCAAAGGAAGGAAATGGAGTAAAGCAAACACTACTCTTATGATCAAGCTATTGAATACTAATAAATTACCAAGACAAGGGTAAGCTGACAAAATGGGTAGTGTGACACACACCTAAGCAATCTATTCTAGAGGGTAGATGGGTCCTAATGGAGATTAAACTAAGAGTTGGGGAGTTGCTTCTACAATGCTTCTAGTATACATATACATAGCCTAGGTTAAATACTAATGAGCATGTCAATAGTAAATCCTTATGCTAAGTCGTTCAACACATCGGGCACGGGTTTACCCCTAGCAATACTAGGGCGACTCCCGCCAAGAGATTGTGGCATAGCCAATCATGGAGGATTACAAAGGACGGATAGGACTGTCACCAACTACTGTCTACCTCTTCAATTCGTGGGTCTACGAGACATCCAACGCTACTTAGTATCCTAGCACCATGCTAGCATACTAAGTAAATACCTTAGAGGCTTGAGTACAAGTACCTCTCTAAGGCAATGACTAACCTAAACATCGTTGAACCAATATTGAGACACAGCATAAGTTATTCATATCAACATGATCACATCATAGTGAATTAGACTATCGTGGGGGTTTGTAGTGCTTATGACAATAAGTTGTGATGATTATGGCATAGTCATAAAGACTACTCCTACCACATACATGAAATCCGCAATCAAACAAGAAATGTTTCATCCAAGTATATGAATAAAATAAGACTAAAGGTAATATCTTTATTATGCATAAAGTCACAAATACAAAAAAAGATACATGAGCCATACCTTTCCCAATTTGGACTTGGGACTAGAGGCTCCTCTCTACAACCTAACCTCCACTAAGGAACTAGGAGAACTAGTGTATACAATAGAATGATGCTCAAGTGGTGTGTGTTGAAGTGAGGGGTGATGGGGTCCTATTTGTAGCTGGAGAAGGGTCGATTCCCGCCACCAAAAGCGCACTAATCAGTCATCAACGACATCAGGAAGCTGGGAGGAGCCAACACATGGAAGCTGACTAGATTTTGAGGAGCTACCAGGTCGGTTGAACCACCTGTTCGGTCGACTTGGTAAACCCTCCAAACGGGTTGTGCTTTATCCAGGTGGCTCACAGATGGGTCCCATGACTATTTCTGGGCGCTAAGTCATTGGATCTCCTCGGATACTCCTGTAAGTGGGCCATTTAATCCATGTGCTACCACATGTTAGTGTCTGATTGGCTGGGAAGGTATTCTTTAGGATCCATTTCCTTGTTTCACCTCAATTCTGTATAAAATACCTGCATGCACCAATTTCTCCAAGTACAAGCAGAACTAGGTTATTTCTAACTATAATGTGTGTAAGAAATATTCATTCCCTCACATATTGAGTTATATTGAAGGTCGAAATTGGTATATAAGACCATCAAAACCATGGCGTGGACGTTTTACAGGTTGCCTCGTTAGTGGGAGGAGACACTATTAGCTGATGAGTCACCTGTCGGAGTGAGCGGGCATCGGTGTGGCTTCACAGCAGCACACAAAGGTGAATTTCACTAGTCATTGATGGATCCTTAAATTCCACTTTCCAACTAAACTTACTTATGAATCATTTTAATTTTGCAGTCTGACTTAGAGTCTGACTCAAAGGCTAGGGCGCCAGTTGAGCCTGGCCACCCTTCGGTAGCCAACCCTCGACTAGCCAGCACTCGGGTAGCCAGCTCCCGGCTAGCAAGTCCTCTGGCTCGACTAATGACCAGCCTTCTAGGTCACCATATGTGGTGCCGCAACAGCAACCGGTGCTCCCCCGGTTCCTTGAGAGAACATCGTGATTCAGTCTGGAGACAGGTAAGAAAATCATAGTGTTCAATTTTGGTTTCTTTTGGTTACTTAATTATTAAAGAAATATCATGCAGCTCTTGTTACGACTCGTCTTTCACCGTTGCTACACACCACATACCCGTGAACAGTGTCATCAGTCGTTAGTGCATATGCACTATCCTGGTGTCATCGACAGGGTGGCTGCCACTTCATAGGACGACTATGCTTGTCTCCCTCACCAGAAGCACGACACCGTTCAGGAGGTCGTATGGATTGATTTTATGGTAAGAATGTTAAATACAATTTATAGGTTTGAATTCTTAAACTCATTTAAATTATTAATGGATAGCTCCTGAATATCTCCTTTCTTATAGGAAAGGTATCATTTGGAGACCCGGAGGACCCGAGCCAGGTTGAGCAGGGCATGTTCAACCGAAATGCTCGAAAGGTGGTTGGCCAAGGTTTGTCGAACGGTCGTATTCAAGCGATCAACGATTACTTGAGGCAAAACCTACATGATGTGCGAGTGTTCCGACAGGAGAGAGATAGGCACCTGACGGAGGACGAGTACACGAAGGTAAGTTAAGTGTAGTAAGTATTTCTTCTTATAATTTTGTCAAGTTATTTTAATGACCTACAGATATGTGCAGGACAACATGAGCTGGTTGCTGGATTGACGCAATCATATTGGGCCCATTGTAGGTACTAGGCTAGCGATGAGTTCATAAGTAAGTCCAACCAGGCTCGAGAGTGCTGAGGGATCGACGGGAAACACAACTACCACCAAGATGGCCAATTGCGTTTAGCTAAACACATGATAAGTGTGTCTAACTTTTTTTTTATATATCCATAATATATTGTCCATACTAACATGTATTGACAGAGCGCGATACATGAGTGGAATCAATCCCAACTCAAGTATGGAAGAGAGGTCATAAGAAAAGTGATCCTTCTCAGCCTGAGTAGTGCAGTCAGGTCGCAACCGAGCGACTGGTAAGTTTCAAAATCATTCAAATTAATTGTAACTATCTAGATTGTTGAACTTACGAGCTTTCCTTGTTTCCAGGCTAGGTACGGCAGGAGGTTGTGAGGATGAACGGTGAACATTTCGATTGGGAACATAAGCCAATCGATCCTCAAGCCACGTATACAAGCAGAGGCAGCAAAGCCCACGGAAGATGAGTTTCTCTTTCATTTTATTATTTTCAATTCAAGATAATTCAATTTAATATTATTGATTCTTTTTAGACTCGCCATATTCGACGGAGTTGTCGACTCAAGCGCGATGCGACCTTCGAGGGACTGCTCCACGCAGGCTTTGTCGATAGGCACATCGAGTCGTTGTGTCTCACAGAGACACATAGAGGTGCAGGCCCTCTGACAAAGCTTTGAAGAGAAGTTTACGTGGCAAGAGGAGGCACACAAGGCCGCGATGGAGTATCAGGCCGCATGCATGGCGCAAATGCAGGAGACAGTGGAGGTAAGAAATATAAACTAATATAATTTAAATTTATAGCATTTTAATAATATGTAACCTCTAATGTTTGCAATGATAGGCTCTAGCTCGACAACATGGGGGCAGATCGAGCTACCGCCACCGGTGCAGCCACTACCACCGGTGCGGCCCATGCTAGACGCGCCTTCTCTGGCGGTTCAGGTAACCAAAACCTAAACTTATTCTAGTTTTACTTCATATAACATAGCCAAATCTAACTCAACTTAGATAAATTAAGCTAAATGTGTTCAATTCTAACTTATTTAGGGTGCGTTTGGACGAGAGAATCGATCCAGCTTCTCAGTAGAAATGATCGAATCTGTACCAAACGATGGTTTTAAGGAACATTCCGATGACCGAATCCATAAGAATCACTTCTACCTTTTGACCTGGCCGAGCAAAACGGCAAAAGCGGTGTTCCAGCCTTCGGAACGGTTGGACCTTCCCAACCTCCCTTCAAACTTAAAACATAATTACCAATACTGCCATCGTCTTCCTTCTCCGTCCTTCACGTGGGAAGCTAGCACTAGCTTTTCTCCCTCCGCATCGCCCAAGCGCCACCACCTCATCGGCATCTCCCGTAGCCCTTGGCCCGGCGCGGCACCGCTCCCCAGCGTCTCCTGTCCCCCTCCATCCGGCGCGGCACCAGGCAGCCACCACGCAAGCGATGCCATTGCCAGAGACCTCGCTTCACCCGCCAAGGCAGCGGCCGCCTCACTGGTTTCCTGTACGGCAAGCCGTCCCAGTTCCTGGCTCGCCTCCAACCCCAGACGTGAATAGAAAGAACAGTGATATTGCAGAACCAACAATTGACGAGAAAAGGCTTTTGAAGGTCAAGTCTCCAGAACCTTATCGGTTACGTAATAGCACAACTGAGTGTGCTATGAAGCATCTTGTAATTAGCACTAATCTTACATGATCGTATATATTTTAACTTATCCAATGTCCACATACATTTTGTTTAGAAATGTTGTTGTGTTCAGAAAGATAATTTCGGAGCTATTAAAGGGAGCTATTAGAGTGTTGCGGATGCAGGCCTGATTATTTAGCTGACAAGAATGTTTGTTGTTTGCAATAAGTAATGTATACCTTATTATATGTTATAATGTGACAAAGAAATAACAATACAAGGGTAAATAAGTCATTTCAACTCTCTTCTGTTTCTGCTGAATTTGAAACCAGAAAATTAGCCAAACGGTTACTAAACTGATTCTGTTTCTTATTCAGAAGTGTTTCTGAAAGTGAATCTGAATTGTTTCTGATTCATAGAGAATCCGGAACTGTACCAAACGAGCTCATAATCGATTCGAGATAAAAAGAAGTATCAAACTGATAAACATATCTAAATACTTACGTGTATTGCAGGGCTCGGCGACATAGGAACAAACTCCGTCACTGTGAGGACCAGAGTCCCGACATTCCAAGAATCGCAATTGTGTGGTGTCGTGCGATGCGGCACCCAACAACACACATAAAAAGGTACATCATATTACATGAAACATAATATTATACAAGCTTTCTCTTTTACAAATAATATACATTAAGTACACTACAGCAGAAGACAAGTTCATAGCTCTCGACACTCAAGATTAAGCTATGCAAAAGTCACTCCGTTCAACCCGCAAACGGAATCACACTAGCAGCACACAAGTGAAACTCACGGCGGCGTGCAGGATTCCCACTCAGCCGTGTACCCCGACGGGGACAACGCCTCACCGATGAACCCTCCATCATATACGTCATCATCTGCAGCAAAAACATAAAATAGCAAACGTGAGCATGAAGGCTCAGCAAGACTTAACCGTCTCCACTAAGCATGAAACTCTATGCAGGATATACGTAATATTGGACAACAGTTTGCAATAAAGGACTCGCCTAATTCTTCATCCTTATGTTCAGTTTTGTCTCCAGATTAAAGCTTCAGGAATCTCAAATTTAGTGAGCAATTTGTTCTATAGCATTACAAGTATCCATACATAATATTTCATAAAGCATGATTCAATAATATTCCAACTACAATAATTAACTATGTCGCGACTCCGTGAACAAGCGGTACTCAATAACCGAGAGGGACGGCGACTCGAATTGATATACACCTGCAGGGATACCCGAATAGCCCGACACATACATCGACACTTGGAACTGCGAAGGCACACTCCACTGATGTTGTATGCGACAACCTTTCACCTGCTACATACACGCCGAACCAGTCCCACCGCTACGAGCAGGAGGCCCCCACAAAGAGTACGATGTACCCGCTGGCAGGTTTACACCTTGCTGCTCTCAATCCCCTCCTATAAGGCAGTGGGTTATGCCTCGACGCTAAGGTGGACAAGTTACATCAGTTTACTGGGTTCCATATATCCAGTATGCCTTTGGTACATTCAAACTTGCTCAATTGGGCCGCACACGGATCAGTCCTTGACTGACACGCACACAGGTCAGTCCTTGACTGACACAGACACAACTACAGCTCACAGGCCGCTATGTCCTGCTGCTCCTACTCCATGTCCGATCTCATATTTATCCAAATGGTGAAGTTCTCACTCGACCAATCCCGTGTGAACCCAATTCCTGAACTTGTGAGTAGATTTCAACTACTTGACTTCTACCGAAGCAACTATAACATTAAGCATAGCATGGACACATTAAGGACTTAACATTCTACCCAGATCTCATGGGTTCTCTGGTCATGCATGTGGAAAACTCCAAGGAAACCTTGACCAAATGCACAATACATGCTAACCCATATAGTGTGATACAAATGAAAATTTAAAATGCTGTTAAATGCAAATCAGGGCTTGCCTGGCTGCGAGACGGGTTTATAGTTAGTCTCTAGTTTGATGGCTTCCAGTGGCTCTGGGGTCTCCTCTAGTTGGCAACTATTCGATATGCAAAGAATATGCAAAGTGATTCAATAGTGATAATATAACATGGTTGAATGGAAACACAGTTAAGTATATTAAATAATGGTCACTAGTTCTGGAAATTTTACAATGGACACCAGGTGCTATGAGTCAGATTCTGGCCAAATTTGGGCTAAGTTCATTTAAGTCTCTATTGTTTAAAATTCAATGAAGCTAAACAATTCCCAGAATTTTCATGGGAAATATGGGACTTTAACATGGCCAAGAGTTGGTGTTCTGTTTAGAGGAGGTCAAGAGTGACCCAACAAAATTGGTTTCATAATTTTATAGGGATTCTTTTGTGAGATATTGAATTTACAAGTTTGGAAAATTTGCTGAAAAAGTTTGTGTACATTTTGGAATTTTCAGGTACATGCAGATTGGAAACACCATTTGGATATACAAACCAACTCAAATGGACCAGAAACTTAGACTGGAACTCAAGGGAACTATGTGTCATGATATTGCCAAGTTTGGGAATTTTTGAATGAATGGAGCACCAAAAATTAATTCCAGTGGCATTTTGCTTCATGGAATTATTGAGGACACATTAGAGATTCTCATATAGATCCAAGCGCACCAATGGAAATTATAGATCATATTGGTTCTAACAATTTTTTTTTGTGATTTTAGGACAAGAATCCTAAGAGATATTGAATTTCAAAGTTTTATGGAAATCTGGAATTAAATTTCAATTGGAAAGTTTGAATAAAGAAGGGGGCCCATGGGTTTAAAATCCTCCAATAGGAATAAAGCCATACGGGGCACATGGTTAAGTCTATGGACACACAGGATCATCGGGCCGCACTAGATCCGGGGCTTGCGCCACAGAGACTGACGGTCGGGCCCCACCCAGGCCGTCTTCTACTTTGCGTCCAGAGGCGCATTGGTGGCGCCCGACAGCGGCTAGTGGCAGCGCCTGGCCGCATCATGTGATAGGGCATGGAGGTCCTGGGAACTGGCCGCTAGGGCCTAAAATCGAATGTGGAACAACTTGCCCTACGTGGCACGGATGATAGATGGCTAGAGAGGAGCCTTTCAAGGCGGCGCGGAACCAAGGGTTCTGGCCATGTTGGCCGAGCGCTCAGGTGCATTATTTCAGTTGGGAATTCTTCCTAAATCTTCACCATGATTCGGAGAGCAAGAATATGGCTCAAGAAATCCATGACAAGGGCGGTAACTTGAGCTCGACGATGGACTAAATAAAATTTCAATGGCAAACGGGAAAACTTGATTTTCTCGGTGTACAGTCGATGGATTTCTTTGGTTTTTCTTCGAGATGAAGCGTATGGTCGTGTAGAACAACAAAACTCATGGGCAAAAGAAATACTCAAACGTGGAAAGTGAATTTAGCTCATGACCTAGCTCTGTTCCTACACTAAACTCGACGGAAGAACTTGAAATTGGTAAGCTACAGTCCGTTCCATGGTGTGAAACTTTACCAGAAGATAGGGGATGACTAGACGCACCTTTTTGCTTAAAGGACTGAGGTGAGAAGATGCTTGTATCGCTGAAGCGTTGAGGGAGCAGAGGGCGGAACTTGGAACAAAGGAATGGCGACCGCGTTTTCCACCTCGACGACCTTAGGGGAGCTCGAGCTGGGCACCAAAAGGATTCAATTAGGTGCACAAGATGTTTGTGATGAAGTAGAGAGGAAGAAAATGATCAAAACTGACTGCTTACACTTGATTTCGGTTTGTACAGAGGAAACAGAGGATGAGGAAAGAAGAACACGATGGACTCGTGTTTGCTTCAGCCTGAACAGAGGAGAATTGGATGAAGTCTTTCAGATATTTGATGTAGCAGCGGGAGTAGCTTCTTGAGCAAGAGAGGAAGCAAGCACACAGGCTGCTGGTGGCACTTGCATGTTAAGAGGTGTCACACGGTGGAGAGAACAAAGAACAGGGGAGAAGACAGTCAATGGCAAGTGGGTCCCATGGCTTTCATCCTCATCTTCACTTGACAGTCAATTTCCCTCACCTAGATTCATCCAAAATTGCTAGACATTTATGGGAAGGCCAAATTGAATATGGAGAATTTTATTCTGAATTCAAATTATTGATTTGACCAAGTTTCATTCGAATTCAAACTTGAATTCAAATTTGAGTGGAATTCAATGTCTTTATTTAATTAAATAGTAAACAGTCTTCAAAAATTCTGAAATTTGGCACAAAGGCAATTTGGAATATTTGGAAGCTAGTGGTGAACTCACGTTTTTATTTTAACCTAATTTGAACAGGAGCTTTCTTTGAATTTTTGAATTCCCTCCAATAGGTTTGAAAAGATTTGATTTCTCAATTGCCATTTTAATTTCTCTATTCATGCTTGATTTTTATTTCTTGTAACATAATTTTATACTATGAACTTTGGGGCTTTTACATCCCTCTCTCCTTCAAGGAATCTCTTCCCGAGATTACAAAGAAGAGACGAAACTAAGAAAGGAATTGCCGGATATGAGATGGTAAGAAATCCGGATAGATGGAGCGGAGGTAATTTTTCGTATCCCATGTTGCTTCCTCAGCGGTATGGTTGCTCCATAGGACTTTATAAAACCACAGCATAATGTTCCGTGTGGTTCGAGTCTTCTCATCGAGAATCTGAACTGGATGTTCGGAGTACATAAATCCGGTTGCAACTCGCCGATTTCATCGGTGTGGACTGCAGCTGAATACTTTAAACATTTCCGGAGCTGAGATATGTGGAAAATGTTATGTATACTAGGAAGAGATGTCGACAATTCCAATTGATAAGCCACAAGTCCGCACTTCACCGCGATAGCAAACAGACTGATAAATCGGGGAGCGAGTTTTCCTTTTACTCCGACTGGTGAATTTCTTTCATCGGAGACACTCGAAGGTACACGTGATCCCCGATATCGAAGTTCAGCAGACGATGCCGCTTGTCCGCATAGTTCTTTTGTCGAGACTGAGCTACTCTAAAATTTGCTTGAATAATTCGAACTTGTTCTTCGGCTTCATTGACTAGATCAATCCCGAATGTCACTCTTTCACCGGACTAGCACCAATTCAGCGATGTGCGGCATTTCCGGCCGTAGAGAGATGGTGCCATCTTGATACTCGCTTGATAACCATTATTGTACAAAAATTTCGCCAATGGTAAATGATCGTTCCAATTTTTGCCGTGGTGGATGGCACACGCTGGCAACATGTCTTCAAGTACTTGATTCACCCTCTCGGTTTGTCCATTTGTCTGTGGGTGATATGCGGAGCTCCTAATTAGCTTAGTACCCAACAAGGCATGCAGCTGCTCCCATAAACGAGCAACAAACAGCAAGCCTCAATCTGAAATAATCGTGCGAGGAATCCCGTGTAGGCACACGATTCTTGATATGTACAACTCCGCATACTTCTTGCCATTGGATCCGACATTTACCAGAATAAAGTGTGCTGATTTGGTTAGTCGTCAACTATCACCCAAATCGAATTACGCTTCCGGAATGTTAGTTGTAATCCGACGATGAAATCCATACTTACATCCTCCTATTCCATGCCAGAATATTCAACGGTTGCAGCTGTCCCGCTTTCCTCATATGGTCAGCCTTCACACAACGACACGTATCACACTCGGATACGTACTTAGCAATCTCACGCTTCATCCATGTCCACCAAAACTTAGTCTTTAAGTCTTCATACATTTTATTGCTGCCTGGATGAATGGAATATTTGGACAAGTGAGCTTCGTCCAATATTTTTTTTCGAAGTTTCATGTCACTTGGCACTACAAATTCGATTCTTGAACCATAGAGCACCATGCTCATCCCTTCGGAAACATTTCATCTCACCTTTGATCATTCTTTTGCGTATGTGAGACATACCCTTGTCCTTCTTTTGAGCTTCAGTAACCTCATCTCAGATTGTGGGAATGAGAGCAAGATTGTATAAATCTCCATATGGAACCAAGTATAAACTCAGTTAATCCTCTTCCATAGGCGTGATGGTCAAGTTATTGACATGATACTTGCGACTAAGTGCATCGACAACCACATTAGCCTTGCTGGGATGATAATGAATCTAAATCTCAAAACCCTTGATCAATTCAAGCCACCTTCATTGTCTCATGTTCAGCTCTGATGAGGACATCAACACCGTCAATACATCCACACCCACTCAACTACTGGTTTTCGGTCTGATTACTCGCACTCGTGCACATCAACTAAACTATCAGGTGAACTCATTCTTGACCTTATGTCCATCTTATCTAGACCATGGAACCACATGCTTTCTTGTTTTGCTTAGGAACAATGGAGAGGAGCCAAAGGGAAGGGAATTCACGCGGACTGGATTTGGATAGCAGAATATCACGAGCTTGTGACAGCCACACAGGCTTCATACGGACTCTGATCCAGGAGTTCAAGTACTTCCTGTAAAGATTACCAAAGTCTACTTTCAAAAGGATCTGACCTCATATCCATATCTATTCGGAGTCGGCCATAATTGTTATTTTAATTTGGAGACCTTTTCTGTCCATGGTGCTGCATCACCAAAGCTGGGCCCATGGCCATGTATCGTTAAGAGCCCATTAGGGACTTGTTATTAGGGTTTCTCACGACCCTAGGGAGGTATTAAACAGTAGTCGCTGCCCTATTAGATGGTTGGTTTTGTTTATTCGAAAGTTAGCTTCTGCTGCTTCCTTGTACACGCACGTGTCCACTAGATCGCCCGTCTACTTGTATTTGGAACCCCACTTTTTGATTGTTTCAATAGATCAATGCTTGTTCTTGCGTGTTCTTCAATTGCTTGCAGGAACAAAGGTCCTCGTGGTCAGGTTGATTTTGTGTCAGCAAGAACAATACAACTTTGGAGTCGGTGTACCGATCGCTAATGTGCATCGTCCTAGGGACGGTGTAGTCGGATCGCCAACGTCTTCTCCTCCACAAATCGAACCGTCCTATTCTCATCGAAAGATCGGGAACCAAGATCCTATCATGTGGTAATCAGAGCAAGGTTAATCGGTGAAAGTTCTACCATTGATGTTCTTTCCGCGGTTATCATCCTATAGTCCAAAGAAAGCCAAAAAAATACTAGATCCGTTTTTCCATTATTCCTAGACCATGGTGCCTTTTACTTTTACTACTTAGTTCAGACTTGTTGAGTTCATTGTTGCTTCGACGAGTCAAGTTGCTGGTCTTAGTATTTAGTCCTTTAGAGTTTCGAGTTCTTGTCACGTTTGATGTGCAAAAAAAAAACACCATCATCCCCACCATCACGAAATTAGGGAGATATTCACGTCTTAATTTGCATCTCCAAAAGAGGAAATAATCAGATCAGATCTGATTTCGAGCACCTTCTTGGTTTTGGAAGAAAAAGGTCGTAACTTCTTCATACCTTGTCCGCTTGGAAAGTGTAAGTACAATCCGGAAAGGTTTATCTCACCATCTTTCCGACGGATCAAACCTTGTCCGAAAATTCCATCTGTGCGCATCGCAATCACCAAAGAGATTTTGAGATCTTTTGTGTATTTTTTCTTTGGAAAGCAATATTTATAAGACCTGCAAGGAACCTGCGAAAATAAGTGTGCTATATGTGGTATTTGGTAGCTTATCATCCGATCCTTGTGTAATCTTTTAGAACTGCGGGGCTTTGTAAAAAAAAAGAAAAAAAAGAAAATGAAAGAAATAAAAGAAAGAAACAAAAAGTGAGCTTCAGTTGCTGCTGTTGTAGGCTATTGTGTGACTAGTGTGAATTCCTTTGTGTCTAGGCTCGTGTCTCTAGAACGGTCTTGTCTAGGACCAGCACAGTACTGTCGTAGAACGTTTATTCAACTTGTTATGACTAACATGGTGAAAGTTTGTTCATTGTGCTAGTTCAGCCACCTAATGCTCCATAGATTGACACCTACTCTTGAAGTTGCTCATTACTTGCTGGTTGCAATAACCTCCTTGCTAAGCTTGGTAAGAACAGGTAAGAGCTTGATGGAACAGTTTGAGAGTGAGCAAGCTATACCCACCAGCACCCTTGTAGCTAGGGATAATGTTACCCTTTTATATTCGATTGTTCCTTTCTTCTACTAACCATGGCAGGAGGAGCAAATGCAAATGAAGACCTGCATTCACCTCGCACACGGGAAATTATACAGCACTTCGAGCACCAAGTTTGGATACACACAGAAGAGCTTGATGAGGATGTTTGTGTTACCAATGTGGAGATCGACACCAACACCAAAATCAGCATGTTGGAGGTTTCCATACAAACAATGAACACTTCTATTGGAGCCATCTTGCAACGCCTTGAGGAGAGGGATCAAGGATGGGCATGTGAGCAATGCCCCTAGCATTGTACGTGACAATGAAGATGACTATCCTGCAGATACTGAGATTGGGGAAGATGAGAATGCTAGGCCACGACGCCGGCTACAACACAACTGTCAAGGTATGGGTGGACATCGTCAGCGTGAGGTATGCAATAATGATGATACATTTAACAAGATCAAATTTAAGATACCTCCTTTTGATGGTGAGTATGACCCTGATGCATATATTACTTGGGAGATTTCTGTTGATAAAAAATTTGCATGTCACGAATTTCCTGAAAATGCAAGGGTTAGAGCAGCCACTAATGAGTTCACTGATTTTGCTTCTATTTGGTGGATAGAACATGGCAAGAAAAATCCTAATAACATACCCCAAACTTGGGAAGCTTTGAAACGGCTTATGCGGGCTAGATTTGTTCCTTCTTACTATGCACGTGATCTATGAAATAAGTTACAACAATTAAGACAGGAAGCTAAAAGTGTAGAAGATTATTTTCAAGAACTACAAATGGGTATGTTGCGTTGTAATTTAGACGAGGATTAGGAACCAGCTATGTCTAGATTTTTGAGTGGTTTAAACCGTGAAATTGAAGACATCCTTGCTTATAAAGATTACAATAATGTTACCCGTTTGTTTCATCTTGCTTGTAAAGCTTAAAGGAAAGTGCAGGAACGACGAGCTAGTTCTAGAACTAATATTTTTGTAGGAAAGACTAGCTCATGGCAACCATGCACGACTACTCTGATTGGGCGTGCTCCCCCGCCATCTTCTTCACCGAGTCGGGTAGGACCTTCTTCCTCCGCAACAAGCCACGTGCTCCTTCCACTAGCTCAACAGCAAAGACCACCCAAAGGCCCACCGAGAGTGCTTCTTCCATAGCATCTACAGGGCGAGCTAGAGGCGTTCAATGTCACAGATGCAAGGGATTCGGCCATGTGCAGCATGACTGTCTGAGCAAACGTGTTCTAGTTGTTAAAGATGATGGTGAGTACTCATCTGCTAGTGATTTCGATGACGATACACGTGCTTTGCTTGCAACTGACTATGCAGGTAGTGACGAACATCAAGAAGAGCATATTGGTGCAGAAGATGCAACACGCTATGAAAGCCTCATTGTGCAGCATGTGCTTAGTTGCCCAAATGGAGAAAGAAGAGCAAAATCAAAGGCACACATCATTCCAAACAAAGTGTGTTGTCAAAGAGCGTTCTTGCCGTATGATCATTGGTGGAGGTAGCTGTAACAACTTGGCCAGCAGTGACATGGTGACCAAGCTGGCACTAAGCACCAAACCGCACCCACATCTCTATTTCATTCAATGGTTAAATAACAGCGGTAAGGCAAAGGTATCTAGACTTGTGCAAATTAATTTTGCTATTGGATCATATAAGGATGTTGTTGAATGTGATGTTGTGCCTATGCAAGCTTGTAATATTCTGCTAGGAAGACCTTGACAATTTGATAGAGATTCTATGCATCATGGTAGATCAAATCAGTATTCTTTTCTTTACCATGATAAAAAAATTGTATTGCATCCTATGTCTCCTGAAGCTATTTTGCAAGATGATGTTGCTAGATCTAGGAAAACTAAATCTCAAGACCATGCTAATGTTGAGAACAATAACAATGCCAAATCTGTGTTTGATAAGAAAAATGAGATATCTCTGAAGGAAAAATGCTTGTTTGCTACGAAATCTGATATTAATGAACATATTGTTTCCACCTCTATTGCATATGCTTTAGTATGCAAAGATGCTTTAATTTCCCTTTACGATATGCAACATTCTTTGCCTCATGCTGTAAATATTCTGACGTGTTTCCATGTGAAGTACCACCAGGACTACCACCACTTCGAGGGATTGAGCACCAGATTGACCTCATTTCAGGTGCTTCATTGCCCAACCATGCACCATACAGGACAAATCTGGAAGAAACAAAGGAGATTCAGCGCCAAGTACAAGAACTACTCGACAAAGGTTATGTATGTGAGTCTCTTAGTCCTTGTGCCGTCCCAATTATTCTAGTAACTAAAAAGGATGGATCCTGGCGTATGTGTGTGGATTTTAGAGCAATCAATAATATCACCATTTGATATCGTCATCCTATTCCACGCTTAGGTGATATGCTTGATGAATTGAGTGGCGCTGCTGTGTTCTCAAAAGTTGATTTGCGTAGTGGTTACCACCAATTCGCATGAAACTAGGAGATGAATGGAAAATTGCGTTTAAAAACAAGTTCGGTTTATATGAGTGGTTAGTCATGCCTTTTTGGTTAACTAATGCATCTAGCACCTTCATGAGATTAATGAACGAGGTTTTGCGTGCATTCATTGGAAAATTTGTTGTTGTGTACTTTGATGATATATTGATCTACAGCAAATCCATGGATGAACATCTTGATCACTTATGTGTTGTTTTTAATGCTTTACGTGAGGCACGTCTATTTGATAACCTTGAGAATTTTGCACCTTTTGCACGGATCGAGTGTCATTACTTGGCTATGTTGTTACTCCACAAGGAATTGAAGTTGATCAAGCCAAGGGTGAGGCTATTCAGGGGTGGCCTGTACCAAAGACCATCACACAGGTGCAAAGTTTTCTAGGACTGGTTGGGTTCTATCGTCGCTTTGTGAAGGATTTCAACACCATTGCTGCTCCATTGAATGACCTTACGAAGAAGGGAGTGCCCTTTTCTTGGGGCACCACGCAAGATAACGCCTTTACCATACTAAAAGATAAGTTGACACATGCACCTCTTCTCCAACTTCTGATTTTTGTAAGACTTTTGAGCTTGCATGTGATGCTAGTGGGATTGGATTGGGTGGTGTTTTGTTACAAGAAGGAAAACCTATTGCATATTTTAGTGAGAAAATGAGTAGGCCCGTTTTGAATTATTCTACCTATGATAAGGGATTATATGCTCTTGTACGGACTTTAGAAACATGGCAGCATTATTTGTGGCCCAAAGAATTTGTTATCCATTCTGATCATGAATCACTAAAGCATATTAGAAGTCAAGGGAAATTGAACCGTAGGCATGCTAAGTGGATGGAATTTATTGAGTCTTTTCCATATGTCATCAAACACAAAAAAGGAAAAGACAATGTTATTGCTAATGCTTTATCTAGACGTTATACTCTTCCATCTCAACTCAACTTTAAAATTTTTGGATTGGAAACAATTAAAGGTTAATATGAACATGATACTGATTTCAAAGATGTATTGCTGAAGTGCAAAGAGGGAAGAACGTTGAATAAATTTGTCCCCAATGATGGGTATGTGTTTAGAGCTAACAAGCTATGCATTCCAGCTAGCTCCGTTCGTTTATTGTTGTTACAGGAAGCGCATGGAGGCGGGCTCATGGGGCACTTTGGAGTAGTGGCGCTGTTGTGTTCTCAAAAGTTGATTTGCGTAGTGGTTACAACCAAATTCGCATGAAAATAGGAGATGAATGGAAAACTACGTTTAAAAACAAGTCCGTTTTATATGAGTGGTTAGTCATGCCTTTTGGGTTAACTAATGCACCTAGCACCTTCATGAGATTAATGAACGAGGTTTTGCGTGCATTCATTGGAAAGTTTGTTGTCGTGTACTTTGATGATATATTGATTTACAGCAAATCCATGGATGAACATTTTGATCACTTTTAATGCTTTACGTGAGGCACATTTATTTGGTAACCTTGAGAAGTGCACCTTTTGCACGGATCGAGTCTCTTTTCTTGGCTATGTTGTTACTCCACAGGGAATTGAAGATGATCAAGCCAAGGTTGAGGATATTCAGGGGTAGCCTGTACCAAAGACCATCACACAGGTGCGAAGTTTTCTAGGATTGGCTGGGTTCTATCGTCGCTTTGTGAAGGATTTCAGCACCATTGTGGCTCCATTGAATGACCTTACGAAGAAGGGAGTGCCCTTTCCTTGGGGCACCACGCAAGATAACGCCTTTACCATACTGAAAGATAAGTTGACACATGCACCTCTTCTCCAACTTCCTGATTTTTGTAAGACTTTTGAGATTGAATGTGATGCTAGTGGGATTGGATTGGGTGGTGTTTTGTTACAAGAAAGAAAACATGTTGCATATTTTAGTGAGAAAATGAGTGGGCCTGTTCTGAATTATTCTACCTATGATAATGAATTATATGCTCTTATACGGACTTTAGAAACATGGCAGCATTATTTGTGGCCCAAAGAATTTGTTATCCATTCTGATCATGAATCACTAAAGCATATTAGAAGTCAAGGGAAACTAGACCATAGGCATGCTAAGTGGATGGAATTTATTGAGTCTTTTCCTTATGTCATTAAACACAAAAAGGGAAAGGAATGCTGATGATTTATCTAGGCATTATACTCTTCTATCTCAACTCGACTTGAAAATTTTTGGATTGGAAACGATTAAAGGTCAATATGAACATGATACTGATTTCAAAAATGTATTGCTGAAGTGTAAAGAGGGAAGAGCATTGAATAAATTTGTCCTCAATGATGGGTATGTGTTTAGAGCTAACAAGCTATGCATTTCAGCTAGCTCCGTTCGTTTGTTGTTGTTACAGGAAGCGCAAGGAGGCGGGCTCATGGGGCACTTTGGAGTGAAAAAGACGGAGGACATACTTGCTAGTCATATCTTTTGGCCTAGGATGAGGCGAGACGTGGAGTGCTTCGTTGCTAGCTGCATGACATATCAAAAAGCTAAGTCACAACTTAATCCACATGGTTTGTACATGCCTCTTCCAGTTCCTAGCATGCCTTGGGAGGACATTTCTATGGACTTTGTTTTAGGACTGCCTAGAACAAAGAAGGGGAGGGATAGCATCTTTGTTGTGGTGGATAAATTTTCTAAAATGGCACACTTCATACCTTGTCGTAAAAGTGATGATGCTACACATGTTGCTGATTTGTTTTTCCGAGAGATTCTGAGGTGGCATGGTGTGCCAAAACAATAGTTTCAGATCGTGATGCTAAGTTTCTTAGCCATTTTTGGAGAACTTTATGGGCAAAATTGGGGACTAAGCTTTTATTTTCAACTACTTGTCATCCCCAAACTGATGGTCAAACTGAGGTTGTGAATAGAAGCTTCTCTATCATGCTTAGGGCTGTTTTAAAAAAAATATGAAAATGTGGGAAGAGTGTTTGCATCATGTTGAGTTTACTTATAATCGCTCCCTATATTCTAGTACTAAGAAATGCCCTTTTGAGATTGTTTATGGATTTGTACCCCATGCTCCTATTGATTTATTACCTCTTCTGATGAGGACATCGCTACCATTGATACAACCACAACAGCAGCCCATTCACCACTTGCGGCTAATCAAGGTCCAATGACACGCGCTCGTGCACGTGAACTTAATTGTCAGGTGAATTCATTTCTGGTTGTTCAAACTAATTATCCTACAAATGGAGAACTATTAAAGACTTGTGATGACCTTGTTATTATTAGGTGCTTGGGAATTGATCCAGCTAGGAGGAATGGAGGGATTAATGCAATGAAGACTGCTCCACCCGGAGGGTCCTCGTAACTGCAGCAAGTACCAGATTAAAAGGGGCATAACATTCAACTTCCAAGGTTGTTTAATGCAAATAAGTACTTGCTGGAAAGGTATCTTTGTCTACTTTCCATTGGATCAAGAATCAAAGCACATGATGCTTGAGCTGCCCAGAAAAGGCCAAACAAGACTCGTGACTCCATCCTGGGTTCTAGTCTTCCTCCTCTATATAAGCAACTAGCATCCATAGGAAGAACTTGGGTTTTGTTTTCTGTAAGTTTAGCCATTGCTACTTCCTTGTAATGATAGTGTCGACGAGACCTTCCGATTAATTTAATCAGAACCCCAACTTATCACATCTGTGAGTGTTTGCTTGTTATCTTGTTCTTGCTTATTCTTCGATTGCTTGTAGGTTGAAGGCTGTTCTTGGCACGGCAAGAACAGCAACAACAGGAGCCAGTGTAACTATCACTAAGGCGTAGCACCCTTGTGGTTGTTGTAGTCGGGTAGCACAACGCTGACCTCCACCCAAATTGTAGTTATCAAGAGATGTTGTAACTATCGCTCAAGGCGCCACACCATTCTGGTTGTGGTAGTCGGGCAGCCAACGTCGACCTCCACCAACTTCGTTCACAACCAACACCTCTCATCGAAAGATAGGGCATCCCTCAAACCTGTTGGGTTCATCAAGTAGTATTAGAGCCAGGTTGCTCGGTGAGAGATTTCCTTCTCCTTGTTCTTTATTTACGTACAGTCCACTTTTGCCTACAAAAGTTCGCTCTAAAAATCCTAAAGACACTTTGAGCCTTTTGCTTGGCTACTTTGCTCTCGACTTGTTGAATTCATGGTTGCCTTTTGTGTCTAGTTGCTAGTCCTATGTTTTTCACCGCTAGAGTTTCGAGTTCGTGCCACTTTGTTCTCAGTCCATTTTCATTAACTACCCAAAGTTGAGAAAAAGAAAAGTGCAAAAGAAAAGCCACACGGACGGGCAAGAAAAAGACACGTGCAAAGAAAGAAAAACCGCACTGATTAAAATTGCTAGAGAAAGTTTCTTAGTACAAAATAAAAGAAACAATTTGTGTAACATTTGTTTCAAGTTTCGGAGTTCAACTTGCTGTTTTGAACGTTTTGTTAAAACACAACGTTCATGTTTTCCGAACTTTTCTACTATAGTAAATTTAACATCACGTGGAGTAACGGCTCGCGTCTCTATCACGGTTTAGACTAGGACCAGCAGAGTACCATCATGGAACGTTTATTCAACTTGTTGTGACTAATGTGGTACTATCTGTTCCTTTGTGCAACTCATTTTTAGCAGCCACCTACAGCTCCACAAAATCATCTTGAACACCACGGAATTGTGCTAGCAGCCACCGTTTGTTGTTGTTCTTGCTGTTTGCCGGCACCCCCTGCATCGCATGGTAAGAACTTGTAAGAGCTTGATTTCTTGCTAGTGAGGAAGTTATTGTGTCCTACCACCTCTTAGCAATTGCTAGGATTAGTCTGCTTGCTATTGTATTTCCTTTTTGTACTAACCATATCAGCTGATGCGAATGAGACATCTCCACATTCACCACGTACGAGGGGCATCATTCAGCATTTCGAACGCCAAGTAAAGCTGCTCACGGATGCCCTCAATGAGGATATTCAAGTCACCAATGAACGCATTGGTAAATTAGAGTCGACACAGATTTGCACCAACACCAAGCTGATCACATTAGAAAGCACTGTTGGGGCTATTACCACTTCTCTTGCAGCAATCATTGAGCGATTGGAGAGGATGGAACAGGTTGGACGCAAAGAGAGGCAAAGACATGTTGATGACAACCACGACTCCATTTGCAGCGCTGCAAGATATGACGAGGAGGAGTATTCAGCGGATACCGAGCTTGATGATGGACCTTTTAGGTATTGACGGCAGCCACGTCGCGACCATCGTGGTATGGGTGGTTGAGCCCTACGACGTGAGGTACATGACAATGATGATTCCCTACGCAGCATTAAATTCTCCATACCACCCTTTGATGGAAAATATGATCCGGATGCATATCTGTCTTGATAATTATTAGTAGATCAAAAATATGCATGCCATGATTTCCCTGATGATAAAAAAGGTTAGAGTTGCCACTAGTGAATTCACTAACTTTGCTTATGTTTGGTGGTATGAGTATCAAACTAAAAATCCAGCTACAGTACCACAAACTTGGAATGCCTTGATACGAATCATGCGTCGCCGTTTTGTTCCTTCCTATCATGCTCGTGACTTGTTGCATAAATTGCAACAACTTAGGCAAGGCAACAAATCTATTGAGGAATACAATCAAGAACTCCAAATAGGCATGATGCGATGTGGCCTAGTTGAAAATGAGGAGGCTGCAATGGCTAGGTTTATTGGTGGTTTAACAAGAGAAATTCAGGACATATTGGCTTATAAGGAATACACTAACGTCACTCGATTATTCTATCTTGCTTGTAAGGCTGAAAGGGAAGTGTAGGGACGACGCACAAGAACTAACATTTCTGCAGGTCGAACTACCTCATGGCAGTCGCGCTCAAGGCTGCTGGTCTTAAGCATGATTCTCCGGACGATGCTTCCAATCGGTTGCCCAGGACTACATCAAAATCAGCACCTTCATGTGCTATCGAGACAACAAAAGGATCCACCCAAGTTGCAGCCAACACTTCTTCTTCCATCACTTCCACCGAGAGAACAAAAGACATTCAATGCCTCCAGTGCAAGGGTTTTGGGCACCTACGAAGGGACTGCCCAAGCAAGCGTGTGCTGATTGTACGAGAAAATGGTGAGTACTCATCCGCTAGTTATTTAGATGATGAAACATATTCCATGCTTGCCGCACAAGATGCAGGAAAGATGAATGATGATGAAGAGCACATTGGGGCTGATCATGCTGACCACTATGAGAGTCTTGTTGTGAGGCGTGTCTTGAGTGCCCAAATGATCAAAGCTGAACAGAACCAACGACACAATCTATTCATAACTAAGTGTGTATTTTTGGAACGATCGTGTCACATTATTATTGATGGAGGAAGCTGCAACAATTTAGCAAGTTGCCATAATAGAGAAGCTTGGGATGACAACACTTCCACATCCACATCCCTACTACATAATAGTTCAATGACAGCGGTAAGCTTAAGGTAACACATTTGGTTCATGTTGAATTTACAATTGGTTCCTACCATGATTACATTGAATGCGATGTGGTTCCTATGCAAGCTTGCTCAATGCTATTTGGTTGACCTTGGCAATTTGATAAAGATACATTACATCATGGGTAAATCAAATCAATACTCTTTCATGCATAATGAGAAGAAGCTTGTTTTGCACCCTATGTCTCCCAATGCTATTTTGAAGGATGATATTGCTAGCTTGTAAGGAGAAAAATAAGAAATCTACTCAAAATGAAAATTCAAATGTTGCGAAGGAATCGGTACAACCTAAGACTGACAATTCCAAATCTGCTCATGTGAAGAAGAATGAAATAAAATTGAAGAGTGATTGTTTTCTTGCTTCCAAATCTGACTTGTTTGAATTAAAAAATAATTCTGCAATCTGCTATGTGTTTGCTTGCAAAGAAGCTTTGTTCTCACTTCACGACATACCATGTGCTTTGCCCCCTGATGTCACTAACCTTTTGCAGGAATACGTTGATGTGTTGCCACAAGAGGTACCAGCCGGGCTACCACCATTGAGAGGGATTGAGCATCAGATTGACCTCATCCCTGGGGCTTCTATGCCAAACCGAGCACCATACAGGACCAACCTGAAGGAGACTAAGGAGATTCAACGACAAGTACAAGAATTACTCGACAAAGGTTATGTGCGTGAGTCTCATAGTCCTTGCCCTGTTCCTGTTCTTTTGGTCCAAAAGAAAGATGGATCATGGCGCATGTGTGTAAATTTTCGAGCAATTAATAACATTACCATTAGATATTGTCATCCTATTCCTAGGTTATATGATATGCTTGATGAACTTAGTGGCTCGATGATTTTCTCTAAAATTGACTTGCGTAGTGGATACCACCAAATTCGCATGAAGCTAGGTGATGAATGGAAAACAACGTTTAAAACCAAGTTCGGTTTGTATGAGTGGTTAGTCATGCATTTTGGTCTCACTAATGCACCTAGTACTTTCATGAGATTAATGAATGAGGTTTTACGTGATCTCATTGGAAGAGTTGTGGTAGTATATTTTGATGACATCTTGATCTATAGCACATCTCTAGAAGAGCATCTTGATCATCTCTGTGCTGTTTTCAATGCTTTACGTGAGGCACGCTTATTGGTAACATTGAAAAGTGCACCTTTTGCATAGATAGAGTCTCCTTTCAATCCAAGGTAGAGGCGATACACAGCTGGCCGACTCCTACCACGGTCACACAAGTACGAATCTTTCTCAGACTTGCTAGATTCTATCATCGTTTTGTGAAGGACTTCAGCACTGTCGGTACCCTAAAAACCATAAACCCCCTGAGGATACAAAGATCTCAAGGGAAGGACATCTACTCAAATTGAAGACCCTCGGGGGCCCACTTGTCAGACGTAACCGGACCCGCTTCTTCAACATGGTTAGCCCCTAGGTTGCCACGTGTACTGTCAGACCAGAGCTATTACCCGCAAGGGTGAAGCTCCGGGCCAAGTACTGAAACGGCACCTCCGGAGGTAACCCCTGACCGAGAGAAGCTCCGGACCTGACACGTGCCAGGCCGCCCCGGAGCTTCCTGCTTCCCACGAGCAAGCTCCGGAGCTGCCACGTGTCCATACGTCGGAGCTGGCCGCTTCAAACCCCCGGGAGACGTTGTAACGGCTCCGGATCTCCAAAGGACAGCCGCAGACTTCAAGACCCGATTAATTATCATTAATTCCACGTTAATGATATTTAATCGGATGATCTTAACACCTGTAACGGCACTGTCGGAGCCGTTACAGGGTTATTAACAACAATTAATCTCGTGTATCAATAACCGCCAGAGCCACATGTCGGGCCAGGCTGACTTGTAACGGTTTGTCCTTGTACTATAAAAGGACAAACCGACGATACACGAGGGAGGGAACTCTCGAACACTCTGAAGCCCACAAGTTAATACAACACACACACACCCGTGGAGTAGGGTATTACGCTCAGGCGGCCCGAACCACGTAAACTACTGTGTCACTCGTGTCCAATCGCGTTTCACCTACTTAAGTCTCCGCGCGCCCAAACCGAACCACAAACTCCTTCAACACTTTCGTAGTGTCAGGGGATCTGCCGACTCCAACAGTCGACAGTTGGCGCGCCAGGAAGGGGGGCCTGAGATCTTCAAGAATGGTGAATTCTGCGGCAGGATCATCCAACGGGCAACCTGCTGCTCAGGCTGTCGGAGGCAATCCCTCCAACATGCAGCCACCGGCAGGAGCCTCAGTTCCAGCGGGAGTCACACTCCCACCACCACCATCTTCTCCGGCAAGACATGCCGGACGACATGATGGTGCACCGGCGTCACATTCTGCGCCGGCAAGTCATGACAACCCAGAACACGCGCTCCATGCAGCGCGTGCCCTCCTCCAGCGACCACCACCTCCGGATGCATCTCAAGGTGCCATGGAGCAATGGAGAGCTGATGTTGAGCATTTGGTCGCAGCAGCGGCCGAACGCCTCAACAACCAGGGTCCACCTCCTTCAGGGCGGGCCCCGTCGCAGCGATGAACGTTGTCTGGAAGACTTGGTCCACATGTCTCCAACAACCGGAGAAGAGCTGCGTCACAGCAAGTGACGTCGTTGCCCTCTGGGGCACGACGTGCCCATACTGCATCTCGGCTTTCGACACACGACCTCCGGGCGGAGCTTGATCGCCGATACCGCCAACAGGATGGCCGTGTCCACATCGAGCGAGCTCGAGAAAGACGAGATGCTCAAGACCTTTCTACTCTGGAAGGAGTAGGAGGAGGCTGTTCCGCCCTAGCCATGCACCTGCGCATGGTTAGATGGCCACAGAAGTTCCGGCCACACTTGCCGGAAAAATTCGACGGGACTGTCAATCCCGTAGAATTTCTACAGATATACTCCACTGCGATCCTAGCAGCTAGAGGAAACGAGGCCGTAATGGCCAATTACTTTCCAGTGGCCTTAACTGGGACCGCCAGGTCCTGGTTTATGAGCCTTCCACCCAACTCTATAGACAGTTGGGAGGAGCTGTGCCGTCAGTTCACCGCCAATTTTGGGAGTTCATACACCCGTCCGGGCACTGAACTGGACCTTTTTGCGGTCGTGCAAAAAGGAGGAGAATCTTTGCGGTCATTCATCCAGAGATTCTCTCAGGTACGTAACACAATCCCTTCTATCTCAAGCGCTTCTGTCATTGTGGCATTCAGACAGGGTGTACGAGACAAGAAGATGTTGGAGAAGCTGGCGATCAAAGAGATCACCAGCGTCACGGAGCTCTTCAGCCTGGCTGACAAATGTGCCAGAGCTGCGGAGGGCCATGAAATGCACTCCAAACCAGCCCTGGAGGATCATAAAAAATCCTCCAAAGAAGAAGCCGCTACCTCCGGGAGTGGCAAGAAGAAAAAGAAGACCAACGGCAAGAAGAAGTCGTCGGCCGGCACATCCAACGTTGCATCCACTGCAACTCCTGGTGGCCGGGGGCCACGCCCCGAGAAGCGACCTCGACCGTCTTCTGAAGACGGTGGCAAATCCATGATGTGGTGCCCCATTCACAAAACGAGCAGCCACAGACTGGAGGACTGCCGGGAGGTCCAAAACCTTGCCGAGCGCTACCACAAGCGCCGGGAAGGGTCTCCCTTCCGACAGAGGGAGGGAAAACAAAAGGTCGATGAAGCTCCGGCTGAAGAGGAGTTAGGGTTTCAGGACCCCAAAAAGGTCTTGAAAGCCGTCTACACCTCCGTCGACGATGATTCCGACGTCTCCGACAACGAGCGTCGAAAAACCATGAACACCATCTTTGGTGGATCATGGGACATCACCTCTCGTCGTGTCATCAAGACTATGCGACGGGATATGGCTGCTGTAGCTCCTACAGCTAGACTGGAGCCACATCGAAAGTGGATGGACACACCCATCACTTTTGATGCTTCGGACTGTCCTCAAAGCATGGTCGGAGCTGGCCAGCTACCCTTGATGGTATCTCCCACCATCAACAACATCCAGCTCCATCATGTCCTGGTAGATGGAGGTTCGGGGCTTAATCTCATCAGCTTCGAAGCTTTCACTAAGCTTCAGCTTCGACCTTCGGACCTCCAGCCCTCTCGACCTTTCTCCGGAGTAGGTCCGGGGGCCATAACCCCACTCGGAGCTATCACTCTCCCTGTTACCTTCGGGACCCGGTAGAAGTATCGCACCGAAAAGTTGATCTTCGACGTCGCTCAGATCAACTTACCATTCAACGCCATTTTGGGTAGACCTGCCTTGTACAAATTCATGGCAGCTGCTCATTATGGATACCTGGTGTTGAAGATGCCAACACCAGTAGGCGTTCTCCGGATCCGTGGAGATCGCACTGCCGGAGTAACTGCTCTGGAGGAACTCCACGCACTCACCACAGCGAAGGAAGAGGACTCCAGACAGAAGCAAGCTCCACAACCTCCGAGCATTCGTCAACGAGGCTCGACCTCTGCACCCCGTGTGCAGCCAAGCGGCGACACCGACATTCCCGTCAAAGTCGTCCAAATTGGTTACGATGTCACCCAAACTACCCGCATATCGGGTGGCTTGAACGACAAATAGGAACTCGCGCTCATCACTTTCCTCCGGGCTAACGTTGACGTGTTTGCTTGGCAACCGTCACAAATGCCTGGGATCCCCAGGGAAGTGATTGAGCACAATCTGAAGATTTACCCCGACGCTCGGCCTGTGCACCAGAAACCTCGGAAGCAATCTGTAGAGCGACAGAACTTCATCCGACAAGAAGTGAAGAAGTTGCTCGAAGCCGGATTCATCCGAGAAGTCTACCATCCAAAATGGTTGGCAAACCCAGTCGTTGTGCCTAAAGCCGGCGGGAAACTTCGGATGTGCATCGACTACACCACACTGAATAAGGCATGTCCAAAAGATCCATTCCCACTACCTAGAATAGACCAGATAGTGGATTCCACCTCCGGGTGTGAGTTACTGTGTTTTCTAGACGCATATTCAGGATATCATCAAATCCGGATGTCTAGGGAAGATGAAGAACATACTTCATTCATCACAGTGGATGGATTGTATTGTTACACAGCCATGCCTTTTGGTCTCAAGAATGCAGCTTCAACTTTTGTACGAGCAATGTACAAAACTTTCGAAGAACTCATCAGAGACATAGTGGAAGTGTACGTTGATGACATCGTGGTCAAAGTCAAGAACAAGGAGTCCCTCTTGGACAACTTGCAGGCTGTCTTCGACAAGCTGCGGGCCACCCGCACGAAGCTAAACCCAGACAAATGCGTATTTGGGGTTAGTTCCGGAAAGCTTCTTGGTTTCCTGGTAAGTCACCGGGGCATAGAGGCTAATCCGGCGAAGATAAAAACCATTGAAGACATGCGGCCACCAACCCGCATCAAAGACGTCCAAAAATTAACTGGATGTCTAGCAGCCCTCAGCCGGTTCATTTCAAGACTGGCGGAAAGGGCACTTCCCTTCTTCAAGTTACTAAGGAAGTCCGGACCATTCCAATGGTCTGAAGAAGCAGAGAAGGCATTCCATGAGCTGAAACAGTTCCTCACCACCCTACCAGTCTTGGTAGCTCCGAACCCTGGTGAGCCTTTACTGCTTTACATTTCAGCAGCTGACGAAGTCGTCAGTATGGTTCTGGTTGCGGAGAGACCGGAACTACCCAATACTCAGGAATCCAGATCCCTTCGGGAGGATCCGGAGGTTCCTGAAAGCGGGTCTGGGTCCCAGCTCCCAGACTTGAACCCACAAGAAGCCACTTCAGAGGACCCGGATCCTTCCGATAGGATCCAGGTCATTCCTGAAGAAGCTCCGGGTTCCTCCACCCAGAACCCGGAGGTCCCTGAAGATAGTCTGGACCCCTCCGACAGGGTCCGGATCAATGGAGAGGAAGCTCCGGATCCCTCCGGGAGGGTCCGGACCATTCAACGCCCAGTATACTTCATCAGTGAAGTGTTACATGATGCCAAGACTCGATACCTAGAGGTGCATAAGCTGCTCTACGCAGTTCTTATTGCCTCAAGGAAGCTTCGACACTATTTCCAAGCTCACAAAGTCTCGGTGGTAACCTCATATCCACTTCGAGCGATCCTGCATAATCCCAATTCAACTGGGAATATAGCAAAGTGGGCAGCGGAACTGGCTGAATTCGACCTCGAATTCATGCCAAGACAAGCAATCAAGAGTCAAGCGTTGGCAGATTTCGTGGCAGAATGGACTCCCTCTCCATTAAACCCTGGGGGCCCCAGCGAGCAGAAGACGGAACCACAAGTTCCGGCCTTCACTAAGCCTCACTGGACCCTTTACTTCGACGGCTCCATGCAGAAGCAGGGAGCCGGAGCTGGAATCCTTCTCCTCGCACCAACCGGGGAGAAGGTGAAATACATGGTGCACCTTGACTTCAAGGCAACCAACAACATGGCGGAGTACGAAGCACTCATATATGGATTAAAGGTGGCACTATCATATGGTGTCAAGCAGTTGCTGGTCAAAGGAGATTCACAACTTGTCATCAAACAGGTGAAGGGTGAATGCTCCTGCAATAATCTCCAGCTGGCTGCTTATCTCCTTGAAGTCCAGAAGCTTCAGAAGGACTTCGAAGTCCTAGACCTTCACCATGTTCAGCGTGCTCACAACGCTGAAGCTGACGAACTCTCGACCAAGGCGTCAACCGGAGCTCCGGCTCCAGACGGAACCTTTGTCTGGAGGTTGTCAAAACCCACAGTTCAGCCTGCCGAACTGAACGAAGGGGGCGAGATCAGCATCCCGAAGCTGACGGTCCCGATGGCCCTGTTACCATGGCAGCCATCAAGGGTCGTAGGTGCTGCCGGAAGCTCCGAGCAACCCAGCACGCAAGACTCAAATGCTCAAGTCAGTTCCGATGCATGGATCTCGGAGATCCGGAACTACTTGAAAGACAACATCCTTCCTGACGATGATGTATCCGCTGACCGGGTAGTCAGATTGGCTAAAAGATACACGTTGGTAGAAGGGGATCTCTACCGGCGCGGTGCCAACGGCATCCTAATGCGGTGCATCACAAGGGAAGAAGGCTGCGAGCTCCTCGCAGAAATCCATGGAGGTGAGTGTGGGAACCACGCGTCTTCCCGCACGCTGGTCGGAAAAGCCTTTCGGCACGGCTTCTACTGGCCTACAGCGCTCCAGGATGCTACTGAGCTAGTGAAGAAATGCAAAGCATGCCAATTTCATGCAAAGCAAATTCATACACCTGCTCAGCCCTTACAAATGATACCTCCTACGTGGCCTTTCGCTGTGTGGGGGATGGACATCTTGGGACCCTTCCCAAGAGCCGTCGGAGGTTACAAGTTCCTGTACGTCGCCATCGACAAGTTCACCAAGTGGCCGGAAGCTACTCCTGTTGTGACGATCAACAAACAATCTGCAATCAATTTTCTACAATCTATCGTGAGCAGATTCGGAGTCCCAAATAAGATCATCACTGATAATGGGACTCAGTTCACAAGCTCCGCATTTCAAGGATATTGCGAAGACCTCGGCATACAAGTTTGCTACGCTTCCGTAGCTCATCCTGCCAGCAATGGACAAGCCGAGAGAGCAAACGCAGAGATCCTTAAAGGACTCAAAACGCGCACTTATGAGCATTTGAAAAAGCACGGAGCTAATTGGATCGAAGAGCTTCCGCCCACTCTATGGGCTAACAGGACTTCTCCAAGTCAGGCAACCGGAGAAACACCCTTCTTCCTGGTGTACGGAGCTGAAGCGATCCTTCCTCCGGAAATCACCTTGGGTTCCCTCCGAGTCCGAACCTTCGACGAAGCCGCGCAGGACCAGCTCCGGCGTGAAGACCTAGACCTCCTCGAGGAGGGAAGGTGCCAAGCAGCTGTTCGGAATGCCCGATACCGCCAAGCTCTACGGCGCTATCATCAGCGGCATGTACACAACCGACAGCTCGAGGAAGGCGATCTGGTGCTACGGAGAATACTATCCAGAGAAGGGCAAAACAAACTCTCCCCCGGCTGGGAAGGACCCTTCCGAGTGATCAAAGTATCCCGTCCCGGAAGCGTTCGCTTGGCTACCGAGGATGGGACACCTCTCCCAAATCCTTGGAACATCGAGCACCTCCGTAAGTTCTACACTTAATTCCACGGAGGTGAGTCTTAAGTAACTTGAAGTGTATGTTATAGAGTCATTGTACAGAGTCGGGTAGTTCCTCCGGGAGAGCAGCCGGACCTTTCCCGAAAGGTTTGGAAAGCTCATGCAACACTTGATACAGTCTTCGGACTAGAAGTGTAGCTAACTACCCTGGGTTAAACGAGAAACCGAACACACTTAGCCTGGTTCCGTACCCTAAGAGTGTACTTGTTTCCCCTGTACCCCGGACCTATAATGAAAGACATCTTCATGTGAAATAGACTCCACGTGCATTCATTTTTGCATAAGGCTCGACATTTTTATTTTTCTCTTTCTTGTCTATAACAGAAACGTGCAATTCTTAAGAAATTCTAGTTAGACCGATTTACGTACGATTCGAGTTGAATTGTCGGATTTTTTAGATTTAAATATCGTCTGTGGCCAACTCGCCTGAAAGCCGCCAAGCCATTCTAGGGCCGGAGTGCGCTATCGACTTAGCCTGGTCAAGCACCCTAAGTACGCCACTCTACCTACATCCCGGCAGGCCAAAGTAAGGTGGGTCCCTGGACAATTGGATCTAAAAGAAAAGACAATTCATCCAATTATACTAAAAATCGTGTTCAACTTGAAATTCTCTTGAGAACCGTAAGCCGCGACGAAGTTATAGATAAGGAACGAATTTTACTGTTTTTCTTGGCTTAAGTGTGCAGGAAAAATAAACCCAATATTGATGGAGAAAAACCGGAGTTAACCAAGCTCCGACTCCCACCGGCGTTAACTTAAAGATGGTGAGAAGACTCTATCACTAGAGTCTGTTGCCAGCAAGCCAGGCGTGGCAAGGGTCATTGCCGGAGCTACTAAGCTCCGACACCTTGAAGTATTAACTATCGACACTCAACGTGTTGGTAGAGGCTATTGCCGGAGCTACTAAGCTCCGACGATGGACAGTGCCGGAGCTTCTAAGCTCCGACGACTTCAAGGGACCTTCACTATCGAAAACTTCGGACCTAAACTATACGAGTTCGAAGCAAATTTGTCTTCAACAAAACTCAACATCCTTTTGGTACATGTCCACAATCAAATTGTGCACATCTACCAGGGGGCCAAGTGAAGACAAAGATGTTGAAGACAAAAAATGAAATTCACGAAAAATTGGGGATTTCATTTCATCAGAAGACCGGAGATTACATCTGGAGACAAGGGATTACAAAATTGAGGAAGAAGAGAAGATACAAATAAAGGCTAAGAAAGATAGTCCTAGACCCTATGGAAGAACTCAGCGACCTTCTGGGCGACCTCCGACACGCTGGCTCGGGTAGCTTCGCCTTCTCCTTCGACGGGGCCTTCAAGCACCGGGTCCAGAGAGAATCGAGGGTTCCGGCTAGTGTAGCATGTCAACACATACTCTGTGACGTTCCTAGCCAGGGATTGCCCCTCGACCTCCAGCTGGTCCGCGATGACGTCGCCCACCTTGGAGAGCTTGCTGCCCGCAGCGCTCAACGCTTGCAACGCAAGGTCCGGCTCCGGCTCCGGATCATCCGGGAGCACGGGGCTGAAACCCATCGGCGCTAGCGCATCGTCGGCCTTGCTCAGGAACTCCCAAATTTGCAGGGAGTCCGTCTTCCTCAGGCCCTTCATCTCTTCCAGGGACCTCCGGGCCGCCGCCAGCTCCGAATTCTCGCGGGAAAGACGCTCTACTTCTTTGGCGTTTTGCTGAATCTTCGCAGCAACCCGCTTCTCAAGTCTTCCGAGCTCCTCCTCCCGGAGGTGGATCTTGTTCCGGCAGTCGACCAGGTCTTTCTCCCTAGCCTCTATTTTCTTCTCCCGGGCGACAAGGGCACACTCGTACTCGTAGAGTTCCTGCCCCCGCACCCAGGTCTTCTCCTCCTCCTCGAGGCAGCGCTCTTCCAATTTTTTAGTGCGCTCCTCGATACCCTTGTCCGCCAGAGCTGTCTTCTCGGCGATCTCTTCTTCACGTCGCAAGACGTCATCCCGTAGCTCCAGGAGTTTTTGCTCCTCATCCTCGAGCCGCTTTTCCCTTCCCTCAAGTGCCTCTCGGCGCTTGATGAGTGCGGTGCTGATGGCCTCGAGTTGATCAAACCGAGCGTTGGCCGCGTCGTTAGCAGCCTTAGCTTGGTCATGGTACTCCCGGGATTGGGCGTCGAGGTTGTGAGTCATGCTCTCCCTCTCGTCCAGCATCTCACCCCAGAGCTCCAGGCGGACCTTCTCCCGCCTGATCCATTCCTTGTCCTCAGCAATCCTCGACTGCGCCAGCTTGGTCTCGAATTGGAGTCGATTACGCCACCTCCTAAGGGTTTGGCGCTCCTCTTCAAGAGCCTTGCTGTCGTGGAAGAAGGCTAGTTGGACTTGGCGTAGACTGGAGCAAGCGTTGTCGATGGACATCGACAGCGAGATGGGCTCCGGACCTTCTGGGGTCTCCTCCGCTGGTTCCAGCGGGTCTTCATTTACAAAAATTGGGTCCCACTCTACGAGAGCGGAACCCCGAGCTTCCAAGGCACTAGGGCACTCCTCCGGGATGGCCTCAGTCGCCACCGAAGAAGGTCCCGCCACCAAGTCTTCATTCGCCCCCTCAGGCTGGGGGCCGGCGACTTCGTTCAGGCACTCTGGCTCCGCCACGGGTACCATCGACGTCGTCGCCTCCACTGGCTCCGGCCGGGGCGCTTCTTCTGAGGGAGGCTCAAGCTCCCTCGCCTCTTCGACCACCGGCTCTGCAGCCGGCGCCTCCACAATCACCGGCTCTGCAGCCGGCGCTCCAATAGCTACCGGCTCTGCGACCGGAGCTTCGGAAGTAACCGGCTCAATTGCCGGAACCACTTCAACTTCCGGCTCACACGCCGGGGCTTCAGCTACCTCTGGCTCAACCGCCGGGGCTTCAGCACTTTCCGGCTCTGAAGCCGGGACCGCTACTTCCTACGACTCAACAACCGGAGCATCTACTTCTGCAGCACCAGGGCCCAGAGCTTCAACCTCCGGAGCGGGTGCCGCTGGCGCATCTTCAATCCCGTGGTCCGGCGCTACCACGGGAACTTCTGGAGATGAGTCGAGGTCCATGACCACGACAGCCGGCGCCGGAGCTGTCGCAGCCTCCGCCTGGGGCGGCACCGGGGCTGGAGCAGAAGCCCTCGCAGCCTCAGACACTGTGGCTGAGGGCGGAGCTTCACTCCCCTTCTTGGGAACGCTGCAGATGAAGAATGAAGAAATTGAGCAAACAGATGCTATAATTAAAAGTTAATTGAGGTAAGCAAGAAAAATTACCTTGGGAGGCTCACGCACCAGCTTGCGCGGAACCTCTTTCCCGGACGTTCCGGGCTGGCCACGGTCGGCGTAGGAGCTCCGGGAGGACTCTCAGGACTTGCCGTAGCCGCGGGCGTTTCCCGGGTCGGAGCTCTCCTTGACCGGGAGGAACTCCTAGACCTGGAGGCCCTCACCGCTTCTCGAACCGGAGTCGCCTGTCCAGAGCTGGCACCTCCGGAGGGACCCATCACGGGGACAGCCGCACTCCGGGAGGATCCCACCGCCGGAACAGTAGCGCTCCGAAAAGACCCCACCACGGGGACAGACGCTACAGCGGCGGAGGATCTTCCTTCCTGAGGACGGGGAACTGGCGGGGAAGTAGCAAGCCCGACGGACCTTCCGTCAGCATGTCGCAGCTTCCTCTTCCGGTTCTCCGGCTCTTCCGCCAGCTCCTTGCCCTTGCCGGTGACCTCAGCTCTTGGCTGAGAGACAGGGGTGGAGCCGCCTTCCGATAACCCGGGAATCGCCAACCGGGCGGTCGATCTTCTCTCGACGACGCCAAGGTCGTCAAGCGCGGGCATCTTCCACCGGAGCTCCCTGCTAAACTCAACTTCCACGTTCAGGGGGAGGAAAGCCGGCGGCGGAGTCAAGTACTCTCCGTCAACATCGATGCCGTGCTGGAATTTCTTGAGGTGAAACTCCAAGGACTTCCCCACCATGCTGGACTTCAACCCGGTCTCGACCCGGTCCTCGTCCATCACGCTGTTGAGGGCCCAGGCGAGCTTCTCCCTCCTCTTCAGCGGTGCCCACCTGTTGGACAGGAAGTTGCAGAACACCGCCTGGGGAGTCAGTCCTCCCTCCACACATTGGCGGATCCTGGACAGGATGGGGTCGAAAGCTGCCGCCAGCACCGGAACTTCGCTCCACACTGACGTGTCAATGCCGGGCAGACCGTCTGGCAGCTCCAACCGCTCGTGCTCCTCCACCCGGACGACTACCCAATCTTTCTTCCAGTCATCCCACTTCCCGGAAGGGAACGACCGGAGGTACTTGAACGGGCACTTCTTGCGCTTCACAAAGTAGTAGAAGCCAAGGTACTCGTCACTTCGGCCGGTGGTTTGGACGGTGAAGAAGGTGCGGAAGAGCTCGATGCAGGGAGGGATGCCCACCCACATCTCGCAGAAGTGGACAAAGATGGACACAAGGAGGAGGGAGTGAGGGCCAAGGTGGTATAGCTGCAGACCATAGAAGTCCAGCAGCATCAAGAAGAAGGAAGAAAACGGTGGGATCAGCCCCACCATGGCGTACGATGAAAAGTACACCATTTCGCCGGAGTGCTCCTTTTTAAAGGGAAGCTCCCCGCCGGCGCGGACTGAACGGTTGAAGAAGTCCGACGACCACCCCATGAGGGCTCGGACCTTCTTCAGATCGCTCTCCGTCTTCAAACGACTCTCACGCAGACCCAACTCCATCGCAGCACAGCTAGGCGAGAGAAGAGAAGCAAAACACGAGTTGGGAGTTTGAGCGCAAGAACAGATGGAAAGCGTAAAGAACTCCCGACGGTGCGCTTTCCTTCTTAAGTAAGCCCTCGCAACGCTTGGATGGAAACTGCAGGGGAGTCAAGGATACTACTCAAGAATTCAACCCAGCCGATGACAAGAGGGCCCGGGACCACCCTGACGATCAAGTCGAGGTTCTTACCCAGGCGAACAGTTGTCATCACGAGGCGGGAAACCCAAAGGCGGCGGACTGACAAGGCGCGCGGAACCGATACGGTTTTCGTATCAGGAACCGACGACCTTCAATTGCGAGAGATCCGCACGTCAAAGATCTTATCTGCCGCCTGAGGCGCGCCACGCGTCGGCACTTAACCGTAAAGTCCCACCAAAGGCACCTCCAAAGACCCTTGAAGACCCAGTTCAAGAGTCGCAAGTGTGGACCCACCTCCGGCGGAATGACTTCATCCCGTTGGCCTTCCCCGGAGGTAGGTCCAGGGGGCCACTGTCGGTACCCTAAAAACCATACACCCCCTGAGGATACAAAGATCTCAAGGGAAGGACATCTACTCAAATTGAAGACCCTCGGGGGCCCACTTGTCAGACGTAACCGGACCCGCTTCTTCAACATGGTTAGCCCCTAGGTTGCCACGTGTACTGTCAGACCAGAGCTATTACCCGCAAGGGTGAAGCTCCGGGCCAAGTACTGAAACGGCACCTCCGGAGGTAACCCCTGACCGAGAGAAGCTCCGGACCTGACACGTGCCAGGCCGCCCCGGAGCTTCCCGCTTCCCACGAGCAAGCTCTGGAGCTGCCACGTGTCCATACGTCGGAGCTGGCCGCTTCAAACCCCCGAGAGACGTTGTAACGGCTCCGGATCTCCAAAGGACAGCCGCAGACTTCAAGACCCGATTAATTATCATTAATTCCACGTTAATGATATTTAATCGGATGATCTTAACACCTGTAACGGCACTGTCGGAGCCGTTACAGGGTTATTAACAACAATTAATCTCGTGTATCAATAACCGCCAGAGCCACATGTCGGGCCAGGCTGACTTGTAACGGTTTGTCCTTGTACTATAAAAGGACAAACCGACGATACACGAGGGAGGGAACTCTCGAACACTCTGAAGCCCACAAGTTAATACAACACACACACACCCGTGGAGTAGGGTATTACGCTCAGGCGGCCCGAACCACGTAAACTACTGTGTCACTCGTGTCCAATCGCGTTTCACCTACTTGAGTCTCCGCGCGCCCAAACCGAACCACAAACTCCTTCAACACTTTCGTAGTGTCAGGGGATCTGCCGACTCCAACAGTCGACAAGCACCATAGCAGGCCCACTGCATGAGCTTACAAAGAAGGGTGCTCCATTCACATGGGGCAAGGCGCAAGAGGCTGCATTCAAAACTTTGAAGAATAGGTTAACTCATACACCCCTTCTCCAATTAACAGATTTCAGTAAGACTTTTGAATTGGAATGTGATGTTAGTGGCATTGGATTGGGAGGTTTCTTGTTACAAGAGGGGAACCTATTGCTTATTTTAGTGAGAAACTGAATGGGCCTAGTCTGAACTATTCCACTCATGATAAAGAATTATATGCACTAGTACAAATTTGGAAACATGGCAACATTATTTATGGCTTAAAGAATTTGTTATACATTCTGATCATGAATCATTGAAGCCCATTAAGAGCCAAACTAATCTGAACCGTAGGCATGCCAAGTGGATAGAATTCATTGAATCCTTTCCTTATGTCATCAAACACAAGAAAGGAAAAGATAATGTCATTGCAAATGCCTTATCTCGCCGTTATAATATGTTGTCCCAACTTGATTTTAAGATTTTTGGCTTGGAAACAATTAAAGAACAATATGCTTTTGATGCTGATTTCAAAGATGTGTTGCTGCAATGTAAAGAATGAAAAACATGGAACAAGTTTGTTCTCAATAATGGTTTTGTGTTTCGAGCTAACAAATTGTGCGTTCTAGCTGGTTCTGTGCATATTTTACTATTGCAGGAAGCACATGGTGGAGGGTTGATGGTGAAAGTGCATCTAGGCATCTGTCGGTACCCTAAAAACCATACACCCCCTGAGGATACAAAGATCTCAAGGGAAGGACATCTACTCAAATTGAAGACCCTCGGGGGCCCACTTGTCAGACGTAACCGGACCCGCTTCTTCAACATGGTTAGCCCCTAGGTTGCCACGTGTACTGTCAGACCAGAGCTATTACCCGCAAGGGTGAAGCTCCGGGCCAAGTACTGAAACGGCACCTCCGGAGGTAACCCCTGACCGAGAGAAGCTCCGGACCTGACACGTGCCAGGCCGCCCCGGAGCTTCCCGCTTCCCACGAGCAAGCTCCGGAGCTGCCACGTGTCCATACGTCGGAGCTGGCCGCTTCAAACCCCCGGGAGACGTTGTAACGGCTCCGGATCTCCAAAGGACAGCCGCAGACTTCAAGACCCGATTAATTATCATTAATTCCACGTTAATGATATTTAATCGGATGATCTTAACACCTGTAACGGCACTGTCGGAGCCGTTACAGGGTTATTAACAACAATTAATCTCGTGTATCAATAACCGCCAGAGCCACATGTCGGGCCAGGCTGACTTGTAACGGTTTGTCCTTGTACTATAAAAGGACAAACCGACGATACACGAGGGGGAGAACTCTCGAACACTCTGAAGCCCACAAGTTAATACAACACACACACACCCGTGGAGTAGGGTATTACGCTCAGGCGGCCCGAACCACGTAAACTACTGTGTCACTCGTGTCCAATCGCGTTTCACCTACTTGAGTCTCCGCGCGCCCAAACCGAACCACAAACTCCTTCAACACTTTCGTAGTGTCAGGGGATCTGCCGACTCCAACAGTCAGCAGTTGGCGCGCCAGATAGGGGGGCCTGAGATCTTCAAGAATGGTGAATTCTGCGGCAGGATCATCCAACGGGCAACCTGCTGCTCAGGCTGTCGGAGGCAATCCCTCCAACATGCAGCCACCGGCAGGAGCCTCAGTTCCAGCGGGAGTCACACTCCCACCACCACCATCTTCTCCGGCAAGACATGCCGGACGACATGATGGTGCACCGGCGTCACATTCTGCGCCGGCAAGTCATGACAACCCAGAACACGCGCTCCATGCAGCGCGTGCCCTCCTCCAGCGACCACCACCTCCGGATGCATCTCAAGGTGCCATGGAGCAATGGAGAGCTGATGTTGAGCATTTGGTCGCAGCAGCGGCCGAACGCCTCAACAACCAGGGTCCACCTCCTTCAGGGCGGGCCCCGTCGCAGCGACGAACGTTGTCTGGAAGACTTGGTCCACATGTCTCCAACAACCGGAGAAGAGCTGCGTCACAGCAAGTGACGTCGTTGCCCTCTGGGGCACGACGTGCCCATACTGCATCTCGGCTTTCAACACACGACCTCCGGGCGGAGCTTGATCGCCGATACCGCCAACAGGATGGCCGTGTCCACATCGAGCGAGCTCGAGAAAGACGAGATGCTCAAGACCTTTCTACTCTGGAAGGAGTAGGAGGAGGCTGTTCCGCCCTAGCCATGCACCTGCGCATGGTTAGATGGCCACAGAAGTTCCGGCCACACTTGCCGGAAAAATTCGACGGGACTGTCAATCCCGTAGAATTTCTACAGATATACTCCACTGCGATCCTAGCAGCTGGAGGAAACGAGGCCGTAATGGCCAATTACTTTCCAGTGGCCTTAACTGGGACCGCCAGGTCCTGGTTTATGAGCCTTCCACCCAACTCTATCGACAGTTGGGAGGAGCTGTGCCGTCAGTTCACCGCCAATTTCGGGAGTTCATACACCCGTCCGGGCACTGAACTGGACCTTTTTGCGGTCGTGCAAAAAGGAGGAGAATCTTTGCGGTCATTCATCCAGAGATTCTCTCAGGTACGTAACACAATCCCTTCTATCTCAAGCGCTTCTGTCATTGTGGCATTCAGACAGGGTGTACGAGACAAGAAGATGTTGGAGAAGCTGGCGATCAAAGAGATCACCAGCGTCACGGAGCTCTTCAACCTGGCTGACAAATGTGCCAGAGCTGCGGAGGGCCGTGAAATGCACTCCAAACCAGCCCTGGAGGATCATAAAAAATCCTCCAAAGAAGAAGCCGCTACCTCCGGGAGTGGCAAGAAGAAAAAGAAGACCAACGGCAAGAAGAAGTCGTCGGCCGGCACATCCAACGTTGCATCCACTGCAACTCCTGGTGGCCGGGGGCCACGCCCCGAGAAGCGACCTCGACCGTCTTCTGAAGACGGTGGCAAATCCAAGATGTGGTGCCCCATTCACAAAACGAGCAGCCACAGACTGGAGGACTGCCGGGAGGTCCAAAACCTTGCCGAGCGCTACCACAAGCGCCGGGAAGGGTCTCCCTTCCGACAGAGGGAGGGAAAACAAAAGGTCGATGAAGCTCCGGCTGAAGAGGAGTTAGGGTTTCAGGACCCCAAAAAGGTCTTGAAAGCCGTCTACACCTCCGTCGACGATGATTCCGACGTCTCCGACAACGAGCGTCGAAAAACCATGAACACCATCTTTGGTGGATCATGGGACATCACCTCTCGTCGTGTCATCCAGACTATGCGACGGGATATGGCTGCTGTAGCTCCTACAGCTAGACCGGAGCCACATCGAAAGTGGATGGACACACCCATCACTTTTGATGCTTCGGACTGTCCTCAAAGCATGGTCGGAGCTGGCCAGCTACCCTTGATGGTATCTCCCACCATCAACAACATCCAGCTCCATCATGTCCTGGTAGATGGAGGTTCGGGGCTTAATCTCATCAGCTTCGAAGCTTTCACTAAGCTTCAGCTTCGACCTTCGGACCTCCAGCCCTCTCGACCTTTCTCCGGAGTAGGTCCGGGGGCCATAACCCCACTCGGAGCTATCACTCTCCCTGTTACCTTCGGGACCCGGGAGAAGTATCGCACCGAAAAGTTGATCTTCGACGTCGCTCAGATCAACTTACCATTCAACGCCATTTTGGGTAGACCTGCCTTGTACAAATTCATGGCAGCTGCTCATTATGGATACCTGGTGTTGAAGATGCCAACACCAGTAGGCGTTCTCCGGATCCGTGGAGATCGCACTACCGGAGTAACTGCTCTGGAGGAACTCCACGCACTCACCACAGCGCAGGAAGAGGACTCCAGACAGAAGCAAGCTCCACAACCTCCGAGCATTCGTCAACGAGGCTCGACCTCTGCACCCCGTGTGCAGCCAAGCGGCGACACCGACATTCCCGTCAAAGTCGTCCAAATTGGTTCCGATGTCACCCAAACTACCCGCATATCGGGTGGCTTGAACGACAAATAGGAACTCGCGCTCATCACTTTCCTCCGGGCTAACGTTGACGTGTTTGCTTGGCAACCGTCACAAATGCCTGGGATCCCCAGGGAAGTGATTGAGCACAATCTGAAGATTTACCCCGACGCTCGGCCTGTGCACCAGAAACCTCGGAAGCAATCTGTAGAGCGACAGAACTTCATCCGACAAGAAGTGAAGAAGTTGCTCGAAGCCGGATTCATCCGAGAAGTCTACCATCCAAAATGGCTGGCAAACCCAGTCGTTGTGCCTAAAGCCGGCGGGAAACTTCGGATGTGCATCGACTACACCACACTGAATAAGGCATGTCCAAAAGATCCATTCTCACTACCTAGAATAGACCAGATAGTGGATTCCACCTCCGGGTGTGAGTTACTGTGTTTTCTAGACGCATATTCAGGATATCATCAAATCCGGATGTCTAGGGAAGATGAAGAACATACTTCATTCATCACAGTGGATGGATTGTATTGTTACACAGCCATGCCTTTTGGTCTCAAGAATGCAGCTTCAACT
Source organism: Tuctoria greenei (assembly GCA_036927565.1). Taxonomy (NCBI): domain Eukaryota; kingdom Viridiplantae; phylum Streptophyta; class Magnoliopsida; order Poales; family Poaceae; genus Tuctoria; species Tuctoria greenei. The sequence continues at coordinate 75,018,882 of JAYESD010000005.1, read as the reverse complement.
TTTGTACGAGCAATGTACAAAACTTTCGAAGAACTCATCAGAGACATAGTGGAAGTGTACGTTGATGACATCGTGGTCAAAGTCAAGAACAAGGAGTCCCTCTTGGACACCTTGCAGGCTGTCTTCGACAAGCTGTGGGCCACCCGCACGAAGCTAAACCCAGACAAATGCGTATTTGGGGTTAGTTCCGGAAAGCTTCTTGGTTTCCTGGTAAGTCACCGGGGCATAGAGGCTAATCCGGCGAAGATAAAAGCCATTGAAGACATGCGGCCACCAACCCGCATCAAAGACGTCCAAAAATTAACTGGATGTCTAGCAACCCTCAGCCGGTTCATTTCAAGACTGGCGGAAAGGGCACTTCCCTTCTTCAAGTTACTAAGGAAGTCCAGACCATTCCAATGGTCTGAAGAAACAGAGAAGGCATTCCAGGAGCTGAAACAGTTCCTCACCACCCTACCAGTCTTGGTAGCTCCGAACCCTGGTGAGCCTTTATTGCTTTACATTTCAGCAGCTGACGAAGTCGTCAGTATGGTTCTGGTTGCGGAGAGACCGGAACTACCCAATACTCAGGAATCCAGATCCCTTCGGGAGGATCCGGAGGTTCCTGAAAGCGGGTCTGGGTCCCAGCTCCCAGACTTGAACCCACAAGAAGCCACTTCAGAGGACCCGGATCCTTCCGATAGGATCCAGGTCATTCCTGAAGAAGCTCCGGGTTCCTCCACCCAGAACCCGGAGGTCCCCGAAGATAGTCAGGACCCCTCCGACAGGGTCCGGATCAATGGAGAGGAAGCTCCGGACCCCTCCGGGAGGGTCCGGACCATTCAACGCCCAGTATACTTCATCAGTGAAGTGTTACATGATGCCAAGACTCGATACCTAGAGGTGCATAAGCTGCTCTACGCAGTTCTTATTGACTCAAGGAAGCTTCGACACTATTTCCAAGCTCACAAAGTCTCGGTGGTAACCTCATATCCACTTCGAGCGATCCTGCATAATCCCAATTCAACTGGGAATATAGCAAAGTGGGCAGCGGAACTGGCTGAATTTGACCTCGAATTCATTCCAAGACAAGCAATCAAGAGTCAAGCGTTGGCAGATTTCGTGGCAGAATGGACTCCCTCTCCATTAAACCCTGGGGGCCCCAGCGAGCAGAAGACGGAACCACAAGTTCCGGCCTTCACTAAGCCTCACTGGACCCTTTACTTCGACGGCTCCATGCAGAAGCAGGGAGCCGGAGCTGGAATCCTTCTCCTCGCACCAACCGGGGAGAAGGTGAAATATATGGTGCACCTTGACTTCAAGGCAACCAACAACATGGCGGAGTACGAAGCACTCATATATGGATTAAAGGTGGCACTATCATATGGTGTCAAGCAGTTGCTGGTCAAAGGAGATTCACAACTTGTCATCAAACAGGTGAAGGGTGAATGCTCCTGCAATAATCTCCGGCTGGCTGCTTATCTCCTTGAAGTCCAGAGGCTTCAGAAGGACTTCGAAGTCCTAGACCTTCACCATGTTCAGCGTGCTCACAACGCTGAAGCTGACGAACTCTCGACCAAGGCGTCAACCGGAGCTCCGGCTCCAGACGGAACCTTTGTCCGGAGGTTGTCAAAACCCACAGTTCAGCCTGCCGAACTGAACGAAGGGGGCGAGATCAGCATCCCGAAGCTGACGGTCCCGATGGCCCTGTTACCATGGCAGCCATCAAGGGTCGTAGGTGCTGCCGGAAGCTCCGAGCAACCCAGCACGCAAGACTCAAATGCTCAAGTCAGTTCTGATGCATGGATCTCGGAGATCCGGAACTACTTGAAAGACAACATCCTTCCTGACGATGATGTATCCGCTGACCGGGTAGTCAGATTGGCTAAAAGATACACGTTGGTAGAAGGGGATCTCTACCGGCGCGGTGCCAACGGCATCCTAATGCGGTGCATCACAAGGGAAGAAGGCTGCGAGCTCCTCGCAGAAATCCATGGAGGTGAGTGTGGGAACCACGCGTCTTCCCGCACGCTGGTCGGAAAAGCCTTTCGGCACGGCTTCTACTGGCCTACAGCGCTCCAGGATGCTACTGAGCTAGTGAAGAAATGCAAAGCATGCCAATTTCATGCAAAGCAAATTCATACACCTGCTCAGCCCTTACAAATGATACCTCCTACGTGGCCTTTCGCTGTGTGGGGGATGGACATCTTGGGACCCTTCCCAAGAGCCGTCGGAGGTTACAAGTTCCTGTATGTCGCCATCGACAAGTTCACCAAGTGGCCGGAAGCTACTCCTGTTGTGACGATCAACAAACAATCTGCAATCAATTTTCTACAATCTATCGTGAGCAGATTCAGAGTCCCAAATAAGATCATCACTGATAATGGGACTCAGTTCACAAGCTCCGCATTTCAAGGATATTGCGAAGACCTCGGCATACAAGTTTGCTACGCTTCCGTAGCTCATCCTGCCAGCAATGGACAAGCCGAGAGAGCAAACGCAGATATCCTTAAAGGACTCAAAACGCGCACTTATGAGCGTTTGAAAAAGCACGGAGCTAATTGGATCGAAGAGCTTCCGCCCACTCTATGGGCTAACAGGACTTCTCCAAGTCGGGCAACCGGAGAAACACCCTTCTTCCTGGTGTACGGAGCTGAAGCGATCCTTCCTCCGGAAATCACCTTGGGTTCCCTCCGAGTCCGGACCTTCGACGAAGCCGCGCAGGACCAGCTCCGGCGTGAAGACCTAGACCTCCTCGAGGAGGGAAGGTGCCAAGCAGCTGTTCGGAATGCTTGATACCGCCAAGCTCTACGGCGCTATCATCAGCGGCATGTACACAACCGACAGCTCGAGGAAGGCGATCTGGTGCTACGGAGAATACTATCCAGAGAAGGGCAAAACAAACTCTCCCCCGGCTGGGAAGGACCCTTCCGAGTGATCAAAGTATCCCGTCCTGGAAGCGTTCGCTTGGCTACCGAGGATGGGACACCTCTCCCAAATCCTTGGAACATCGAGCACCTCCGTAAGTTCTACACTTAATTCCACGGAGGTGAGTCTTAAGTAACTTGAAGTGTATGTTATAGAGTCATTGTACAGAGTCGGGTAGTTCCTCCGGGAGAGCAGCCGGACCTTTCCCGAAAGGTTTGGAAAGCTCATGCAACACTTGATACAGTCTCCGGACTAGAAGTGTAGCTAACTACCCTGGGTTAAACGAGAAACCGAACACACTTAGCCTGGTTCCGTACCCTAAGAGTGTACTTGTTTCCCCTGTACCCCGGACCTATAATGAAAGACATCTTCATGTGAAATAGACTCCACGTGCATTCATTTTTGCATAAGGCTCGACATTTTTATTTTTCTCTTTCTTGTCTATAACAGAAACGTGCAATTCTTAAGAAATTCTAGTTAGACCGATTTACGTACGATTCGAGTTGAATTGTCGGATTTTTTAGATTTAAATATCGTCTGTGGCCAACTCGCCTGAAAGCCGCCAAGCCATTCTAGGGCCGGAGTGCGCTATCGACTTAGCCTGGTCAAGCACCCTAAGTACGCCACTCTACCTACATCCCGGCAGGCCAAAGTAAGGTGGGTCCCTGGACAATTGGATCTAAAAGAAAAGACAATTCATCCAATTATACTAAAAATCGTGTTCAACTTGAAATTCTCTTGAGAACCGTAAGTCGCGACAAAGTTATAGATAAGGAACGAATTTTACTGTTTTTCTTGGCTTAAGTGTGCAGGAAAAATAAACCCAATATTGATGGAGAAAAACCGGAGTTAACCAAGCTCCGACTCCCACCGGCGTTAACTTAAAGATGGTGAGAAGACTCTATCACTAGAGTCTGTTGCCAGCAAGCCAGGCGTGGCAAGGGTCATTGCCGGAGCTACTAAGCTCCGACACCTTGAAGTATTAACTATCGACACTCAACGTGTTGGTAGAGGCTATTGCCGGAGCTACTAAGCTCCGACGATGGACAGTGCCGGAGCTTCTAAGCTCCGACGACTTCAAGGGACCTTCACTATCGAAAACTTCGGACCTAAACTATACGAGTTCGAAGCAAATTTGTCTTCAACAAAACTCAACATCCTTTTGGTACATGTCCACAATCAAATTGTGCACATCTACCAGGGGGCCAAGTGAAGACAAAGATGTTGAAGACAAAAAATGAAATTCACGAAAAATTGGGGATTTCATTTCATCAGAAGACCGGAGATTACATCTGGAGACAAGGGATTACAAAATTGAGGAAGAAGAGAAGATACAAATAAAGGCTAAGAAAGATAGTCCTAGACCCTATGGAAGAACTCAGCGACCTTCTGGGCGACCTCCGACACGCTGGCTCGGGTAGCTTCGCCTTCTCCTTCGACGGGGCCTTCAAGCACCGGGTCCAGAGAGAATCGAGGGTTCCGGCTAGTGTAGCATGTCAACACATACTCTGTGATGTTCCTAGCCAGGGATTGCCCCTCGACCTCCAGCTGGTCCGCGATGACGTCGCCCACCTTGGAAAGCTTGCTGCCCGCAGCGCTCAACGCTTGCAACGCAAGGTCCGGCTCCGGCTCCGGATCATCCGGGAGCACGGGGCTGAAACCCATCGGCGCTAGCGCATCGTCAGCCTTGCTCAGGAACTCCCAAATTTGCAGGGAGTCCGTCTTCCTCAGGCCCTTCATCTCTTCCAGGGACCTCCGGGCCGCCGGCAGCTCCGAATTCTCGCGGGAAAGACGCTCTACTTCTTTGGCGTTTTGCTGAATCTTCGCAGCAACCCGCTTCTCAAGTCTTCCGAGCTCCTCCTCCCGGAGGTGGATCTTGTTCCGGCGGTCGACCAGGTCTTTCTCCCTAGCCTCTATTTTCTTCTCCCGGGCGACAAGGGCACACTCGTACTCGTAGAGTTCCTGCCCTCGCACCCAGGTCTTCTCCTCCTCCTCGAGGCAGCGCTCTTCCAATTTTTTAGTGCGCTCCTCGATACCCTTGTCCGCCAGAGCTGTCTTCTCGGCGAGCTCTTCTTCACGTCGCAAGACGTCATCCCGTAGCTCCAGGAGTTTTTGCTCCTCATCCTCGAGCCGCTTTTCCCTTCCCTCAAGTGCCTCTCGGCGCTTGATGAGTGCGGTGCTGATGGCCTCGAGTTGATCAAACCGAGCGTTGGCCGCGTCGTTAGCAGCCTTAGCTTGGTCATGGTACTCCCGGGATTGGGCGTCGAGGTTGTGAGTCATGCTCTCCCTCTCGTCCAGCATCTCACCCCAGAGCTCCAGGCGGACCTTCTCCCGCCTGATCCATTCCTTGTCCTCAGCAATCCTCGACTGCGCCAGCTTGGTCTCGAATTGGAGTCGATTACGCCACCTCCTAAGGGTTTGGAGCTCCTCTTCAAGAGCCTTGCTGTCGTGGAAGAAGGCTAGTTGGCTTGGCGTAGACTGGAGCAAGCGTTGTCGATGGACATCGACAGCGAGATGGGCTCCGGACCTTCTGGGGTCTCCTCCGCTGGTTCCAGCGGGTCTTCATTTACAAAAATTGGGTCCCACTCTACGAGAGCGGAACCCCGAGCTTCCAAGGCACTAGGGCACTCCTCCGGGATGGCCTCAGTCGCCACCGAAGAAGGTCCCGCCACCAAGTCTTCATTCGCCCCCTCAGGCTGGGGGCCGGCGACTTCGTTCAGGCACTCTGGCTCCGCCACGGGTACCATCGACGTCGTCGCCTCCACTGGCTCCGGCCGGGACGCTTCTTCTGAGGGAGGCTCAAGCTCCCTCGCCTCTTCGATCACCGACTCTGCAGCCGGCGCTCCAATAGCTACCGGCTCTGCGACCGGAGCTTCGGAAGTAACCGGCTCAATTGCCGGAACCACTTCAACTTCCGGCTCGCACGCCGGGGCTTCAGCTACCTCCGGCTCAACCGCCGGGGCTTCAGCACTTTCCGGCTCTGAAGCCGGGACCGCTACTTCCTCCGACTCAACAGCCGGAGCATCTACTTCTGCAGCACCAGGGCCCGGAGCTTCAACCTCCGGAGCGGGTGCCGCTGGCGCATCTTCAATCCCGTGGTCCGGCGCTACCACGGGAACTTCTGGAGACGAGTCGAGGTCCATGACCACGACAGCCGGCGCCGGAGCTGTCGCAGCCTCCGCCTGGGGCGGCACCGGGGCTGGAGCAGAAGCCCTCGCAGCCTCAGACACTGTGGCTGAGGGCGGAGCTTCACTCCCCTTCTTGGGAACGCTGCAGATGAAGAATGAAGAAATTGAGCAAACAGATGCTCTAATTAAAAGTTAATTGAGGTAAGCAAGAAAAATTACCTTGGGAGGCTCACGCACCAGCTTGCGCGGAACCTCTTTCCCGGACGTTCCGGGCTGGCCACGGTCGGCGTAGGAGCTCCGGGAGGACTCCCAGGACTTGCCGTAGCCGCGGGCGTTTCCCGGGTCGGAGCTCTCCTTGACCGGGAGGAACTCCTAGACCTGGAAGCCCTCACCGCTTCTCGAACCGGAGTCGCCTGTCTGGAGCTGGCACCTCCGGAGGGACCCATCACGGGGACAGCCGCACTCCGGGAGGATCCCACCGCCGGAACAGTAGCGCTCCGAAAAGACCCCACCACGGGGACAGACGCTACAGCGGCGGAGGATCTTCCTTCCTGAGGACGGGGAACTGGCGGGGAAGTAGCAAGCCCGACGGACCTTCCGTCAGCATGTCGCAGCTTCCTCTTCCGGTTCTCCGGCTCTTCCGCCAGCTCCTTGCCCTTGCCGGTGACCTCAGCTCTTGGCTGAGAGACAGGGGTGGAGCCGCCTTCCGACAACCCGGGAATCGCCAACCGGGCGGTCGATCTTCTCTCGACGACGCCAAGGTCGTCAAGCGCGGGCATCTTCCGCCGGAGCTCCCTGCTAAACTCAACTTCCACGTTCAGGGGGAGGAAAGCCAGCGGCGGAGTCAAGTACTCTCCGTCAACATCGATACCGTGCTGGAATTTCTTGAGGTGAAACTCCAAGGACTTCCCCACCATGCTGGACTTCAACCCGGTCTCGACCCGGTCCTCGTCCATCACGCTGTTGAGGGCCCAGGCGAGCTTCTCCCTCCTCTTCAGCGGTGCCCACCTGTTGGACAGGAAGTTGCAGAACACCGCCTGGGGAGTCAGTCCCCCCTCCACACATTGGCGGATCCTGGACAGGATGGGGTCGAAAGCTGCCGCCAGCACCGGAACTTCGCTCCACACCGACGTGTCAATGCCGGGCAGACCGTCTGGCAGCTCCAACCGCTCGTGCTCCTCCACCCGGACGACTACCCAATCTTTCTTCCAGTCATCCCACTTCCCGGAAGGGAACGACCGGAGGTACTTGAACGGGCACTTCTTGCGCTTCACAAAGTAGTAGAAGCCAAGGTACTCGTCACTTCGGCCGGTGGTTTGGACGGTGAAGAAGGTGCGGAAGAGCTCGATGCAGGGAGGGATGCCCACCCACATCTCGCAGAAGTGGACAAAGATGGACACAAGGAGGAGGGAGTGAGGGCCAAGGTGGTATAGCTGCAGACCATAGAAGTCCAGCAGCATCAAGAAGAAGGAAGAAAACGGTGGGATCAGCCCCACCATGGCGTACGATGAAAAGTACACCATTTCGCCGGAGTGCTCCTTTTTAAAGGGAAGCTCCCCGCCGGCGCGGACTGAACGGTTGAAGAAGTCCGACGACCACCCCATGAGGGCTCGGACCTTCTTCAGATCGCTCTCCGTCTTCAAACGACTCTCACGCAGACCCAACTCCATCGCAGCACAGCTAGGCGAGAGAAGAGAAGCAAAACACGAGTTGGGAGTTTGAGCGCAAGAACAGATGGAAAGCGTAAAGAACTCCCGACGGTGCGCTTTCCTTCTTAAGTAAGCCCTCGCAACGCTTGGATGGAAACTGCAGGGGAGTCAAGGATACTACTCAAGAATTCAACCCAGCCGATGACAAGAGGGCCCGGGACCACCCTGACGATCAAGTCGAGGTTCTTACCCAGGCGAACAGTTGTCATCACGAGGCGGGAAACCCAAAGGCGGCGGACTGACAAGGCGCGCGGAACCGATACGGTTTTCGTATCAGGAACCGACGACCTTCAATTGCGAGAGATCCGCACGTCAAAGATCTTATCTGCCGCCTGAGGCGCGCCACGCGTCGGCACTTAACCGTAAAGTCCCACCAAAGGCACCTCCAAAGACCCTTGAAGACCCAGTTCAAGAGTCGCAAGTGTGGACCCACCTCCGGCGGAATGACTTCATCCCGTTGGCCTTCCCCGGAGGTAGGTCCAGGGGGCCACTGTCGGTACCCTAAAAACCATACACCCCCTGAGGATACAAAGATCTCAAGGGAAGGACATCTACTCAAATTGAAGACCCTCGGGGGCCCACTTGTCAGACGTAACCGGACCCGCTTCTTCAACATGGTTAGCCCCTAGGTTGCCACGTGTACTGTCAGACCAGAGCTATTACCCGCAAGGGTGAAGCTCCGGGCCAAGTACTGAAACGGCACCTCCGGAGGTAACCCCTGACCGAGAGAAGCTCCGGACCTGACACGTGCCAGGCTGCCCCGGAGCTTCCCGCTTCCCACGAGCAAGCTCCGGAGCTGCCACGTGTCCATACGTCGGAGCTGGCCGCTTCAAACCCCCGGGAGACGTTGTAACGGCTCCGGATCTCCAAAGGACAGCCGCAGACTTCAAGACCCGATTAATTATCATTAATTCCACGTTAATGATATTTAATCGGATGATCTTAACACCTGTAACGGCACTGTCGGAGCCGTTACAGGGTTATTAACAACAATTAATCTCGTGTATCAATAACCGCCAGAGCCACATGTCGGGCCAGGCTGACTTGTAACGGTTTGTCCTTGTACTATAAAAGGACAAACCGACGATACACGAGGGGGAGAACTCTCGAACACTCTGAAGCCCACAAGTTAATACAACACACACACACCCGTGGAGTAGGGTATTACGCTCAGGCGGCCCGAACCACGTAAACTACTGTGTCACTCGTGTCCAATCGCGTTTCACCTACTTGAGTCTCCGCGCGCCCAAACCGAACCACAAACTCCTTCAACACTTTCGTAGTGTCAGGGGATCTGCCGACTCCAATAGTCGACAGCATCCCTTGTTGGTTTTGGTTGATTTATGACAAACAAATGAGATCCTAACCAAATTGTTGAGATGAGCGCAGGTTTCAATGAAATTATGAAGAAAGCACAAAAATAAAGAAGAGTGAGGAATCAAGTTGAAAAGAGCTTAAGAGATGAATAGAATATTCTTTGTGTATGGAGTGTGTTAGAGAAACACACCCTAAGAGCTCAAGCAAAAGAAAACACTCTCACTGCACAAGTTTACACAGGTCAGAACTAGTCCGATAACCTCTCTGTCCAGGATCGGACAAGTCCTCCCAGTGCAGACTTGTCCACGCCGGACTAGTCCGATAAAGTCTGGACTAGTCTGATAATCCATCTGATCGATATCGGACAAGTTCGATATTCCACAGACTAGTCCGAAACCCTCACTGACCTACTTCAGATAAGTCCTTAGCCCCTCAAAATTCCACGACACCGGTCTAGTCCGATATTATCCGGACTAGTCCGATAACCTCTCTGACTAAGATCGGAGAAGTCCTCCAAGTGCGGATTTGTCCTCAGTTCACTAAGGGATTCACCACGCCGGACTAGTCCGATATGTGCCGGATTAGTCCAAACATCTCTAGAGACAAAATCAGACTAGTTCGTCCACTGCCGGACAAGTCTGATAATTCAGGGCACTTAGGGTTTCCCACACGCCGCACACTGGACTAGTTCGGAGTTCACCACGGACTAGTCCGAACTTTGTAAACCCTAATGGTAACCTTTGGAAACCCTAGTATAAATAAAGGTGTACGGCCCCTAATCAAACACTCTCGACCTCCTGCGCAGTCACACCTTTCAAGAGCTCGGAAAACACATCTCTCCAAAAATTCAATGCAAGAAAGATCAAATCCTTGAGGATTAACCATAGATCAAAGGAGAGACACGTTCTTCACGTCTTGAGCTCTTGGGTTTGATTCTCTCACACACTCTCGCTGTTTCATTGCTTACTTTTCAAGTGTGTTTGGTGGAGTTTTGAATTGTAAATCTTGGGGAGCCCTCAACTTCTGAGAAGGCCCCTTGAACACGGTCATTTTACCCCCTTTGTGATTAGTAGAAGAGAATCGGCCTCCGTGGCGATTCGACGAGAGTAGGATTGGTGAAGACCCGGTCCTCCGTGGGCTCCTCAATGTGGACGTAGATTTCCTCTGTGGAATCGAACCACAGGATAAAAATCATTGTGTCCTTTGCTTTTGTTCTTACTATTCATTGTAATCTATGGTTTACTCAATCTTGTTCAACTTACGTTAAAACTTTTAAACTAAAGTTAACTTGTGCCACATCTAGTTTCATTGAAGCAATACACTCTATTTGTAACTCAATTTCCGCTGCATAGAGTACTTTGATCAAAATCATTGATCAAACTTGATCAATCGAGTCTGCATACACCGGACTAGTCTGCACCCTACCGGACTGGTCCGATCTCTCCGTGTTTGATCAGGTTGCTAAGTGTTTCAGGTTCCGACGAAAAATTCAAAAAGCCTATTCACATTCCCTCTAGGCTACATTCAATTGGTATCAGAGCAAGGCTCTTCATATGGGACTAATCACTCAAAGAGAAAATGTTGGACATTAAGGATGTGCACAAGAACTTCAACCAAGAGAAAGTTGAAGATGCAAAGGCCCAGAAGTTGGAGAAGCTCCTCGACACCATCCAAGACTTCGAGGATGATGATGAGGTGCCGTTTGAACTCAAGGAGCTCCTAAGGAAGAAGGCACTCTCCAAAGGGAAGATAAAGATCGATGATGAGAAGAAGAAGAAGAAGGGGAGTAGTCATACCAACTACTCCCAATATCCTTTTAACTATGATCGTTTAAATTCAAACAATAATCATTACTTGTCTATTCCTCTAGGAAAAGCCCATACTTTGATGGCAATGATTATTCAATGTGGAGGCAAAATATGAAGATGCATTTAATATCACTTAACCCCAGCTTGTGGCATATAGTGTGTACATGGATAGATATCTCGAATGACGATGAAGAGCTCACACCAAGTCAAGAGCAAGCTATTCATTGGAACGCTCAAGCTACGGCTGTCATAACTTCATCATTGGGCCCAGACGAGTTCAACAAGGTGGATGGACTCGAAATTGCTAAAGAGATACGGGACACATTACAAACTGCACATGAAGGCGATCGTCAAGTGCGAGAGGCCAAGATTGAAATGATAGAAGGCGAATTGGGAAGATTCACCGTAGAAGAAGATGAGTCACCGCAAGACATGTACAATCGATTGAAGACTCTCATTACTAAAGTTCGATCCAATGGAAGCAAAAAATGGAATGATCACGAGGTGGTGAAGCTAATTCTCAGAGCCTTCATGCCTCGCAACATGACTCTATGTTTGATGATTAGAGAAAGCCCCGGGTACAAGAAAATGACCCTGGACGAATTGCTTGGAATGATTATCAATTTTGAGATGATGGAAAAACAAGCAAAACATGTCAAAGAGATTGCCGACCTCACTTTAGCAAAGAAGAAAGGAGTCGCATTGAAGTCCACTTGCAAGCCCATGTCAAAATAAGCTCGAGAAGCTCAACAAGAAGAGGACAACGACGAAAGCAATGATATAGATGAAGAGGATATGATCCTCTTTATGAAGAAATTTAAAAGGATGATGAAAACAAGACAAGGTGGTAAATAAAATGAAGGAAGACACAAAGACAAATCAAGACCTAAGTTGATGCGCACTTGCTATAACTGTGGTGAATATGACCACTTTATAGTTGATTGTCCTTATGAAGAAAACAAGAAGAAGACCAAGGATATAAAGCCTCAACCCAAGAAGATGTTCAAGAAGAAAAGGCAAATTGGACAGGCGCACCTAGGAAAGGAGTGGGACTCCAATGATGAGTCCTCATCCAAAGAGGGAGAGGAGATGGCTAGCATAGCCATCAAGAAGACAACCAAGAAATCCACCCTCTTCCCAACTATTAGCGCAAGGAAGGACAACGACACATTTCTAGTGGCGAAGGAAGGTAAAAGAAAGGTAACAACTAAATCTTCCTCCTCACATTCTTACTCTAGCGATAGTGATGCTTATAGTGATAATGAAGATATGCTTGTTGGCTTAAATAAGAAAACTGTTGCAAAAATGAAATTTTTGATGGATAAACTTATTGATAAGGAGAAGCTTGTTGATCGCCAAGAAGATATGATCATACTTCAAAACGAGGAGTATCTTAAGATCAAAAAGCTCCTTGAACTTGAAAAGGAGCGAATCAAGTCACTAGCGCTTGTGTTAGCTTCAAGCAAGGAAGCTTGCTTGAAGTTAAACGACTCAAATGTAATCATAAAGGATGAACTTACTAACTTAACCAAAGTTAACAAGATCCTTGAGGTACAAGTTGAGTCACTCAAGCAAAGTGACCCTTCATCCTCTTCAAGCGCACCTTGTCAACTTCTAAAAACCAAAACTACTGTTGCTTGTTCATGTGCTAAAATTGACACTAACTTGAAGGATAAGTCGAACTTGACAAAGGAAAGCATCATTCCCGTAGTGGCATATTTGACAAGGAGAAGGTCAAGTATGCACACAATGCATACTTGGTCACAAGGCATCCTAATGTCAAATATGGCATTGGGTATTCCTATGGTGAAAAGCAAAATGCTAGAAGCAAGAAGAATAACAAGGAACATATTGCTTTTGTCAAGGGAAACTCCTCTCAAGCTAGAAAGCCTAATAATGTAGATAAGTCCAAACATATTAACACATATGAACAACAACTATTGTTTAGAACATTTGACGCATCATATGTTCTCCTAAAAAGTAATTTAGGTAGAGTTTATGATAAATGTGTTGGGCCACGCCATGGGAACATCAACTATCATATGTGGGTGCCCAAATCACTTGTAACTGACCTCAAAGGGCCCCAAGCAAGCTTGGGTACCTAAAACCAAGGCGTATTTGTTTTTGCAGGCCTACTCCTCCGATAGAGCAAAATGGGTGCTAGATCGTGGATGCACCAATCACATGACCGAAGAAAGAAGGATGTTCGTTGAGTATGAAGTAAATGATGATCCAAGTGAAGACATCTATTTTGGAGACAACAGTCGAGGAAGGGTGCTCGGTACCGGTAAAATTGCAATATCATCTCAACACACTCTTTCTCATGTTTTACATGTCGATTTCTTAGATTAACCTATTGTCCATATCTCAATTATGTGATAAGGGTTATAATTGCTTGTTCACTAATGAGGGTGTGACCGTCTCTAGAAAGAGTGATGACTCGATTGCATTCAAGGGTGTGTTAAAGGGAAAGCTTTATCTTGTTGACTTCAACAAAGATAAAGCCAAACTTGACACATGCTTGATTGCAAAGACCAACATGGGTTGGCTGTGGCATAGACGGCTAGCAAATGTTGGTATGAGGAATCTTCAAAAACTCCTTAAGGGCGATCACATCTGAGGTTTAAAGGATGTTGTTTTTGAGAAAGACAGGCCTTGTAGCGCGTGCCAAGCTGGGAAGCAAGTAGGAGCACCCCATCCCACGAAGAGCGTCATGACAACGACAATACTGCTTGAGCTACTTCACATGGATCTATTTGGTCAAATTGCTTACATAAGCAACGGCGGTAACAAATACGGTTTAGTAATTGTTGATGATTTTTTGCGCTTCACGTGGGTTTTCTTTTTGCATGATAAGACAGAAACTCAAGGAACCCTCAAGAAGTTTCTCAAGCGTGCCCAAAATGTGTTTTCATTGAAGATCAATAACATACGAAGTGACAATGGTACGAAGTTCAAGAACACCCAAGTTGAGGAGTACCTAGACGAAGAAGGCATAAAACATGAATTTTCAGCATCATACTCCCCTCAACAAAACAAAGTAGCCAAAAGGAAGAATCGAACCCTCATAGAGATGGTGAGGACAATGCTTGATGAGTATAAGACTTCAGATAGACTTTGGGCTGAAGTGGTCAACACCGCTTGTCACGCCATAAATCGACTCTATCTTCATCGCCTACTCAAGAAAACGTCATATAAACTACTCACCAGTAACAAGTCTAATATTTCCTATTTTTGATTTTTCGGTTCTAAATGTTATATCTTGAACAAGAAGCCTAGGACTTCAAAGTTCGCTTCGAAGTCCGATGAAGGTTTCTTGCTTGGCTATGATTCGAACTCTTACGCCTATCATGTCTTCAACAAGGTCTCCAAACTTGTGGAAGTAGCACGTGATGTAGTGTTCGATGAAACTAACGGCTCTCAAGAAGAGCAAGTTGATCAATGTGTGCCAGATAGAGAAGAAGCTCCATGTCAAGCGTTGAGAAGAATGGCATTGGGCGATGTTCGACCACAAGCGCCACCTCCAAATGCAAATGAAGAAGATGAACCACAAGTGGAGGTAATTGATCAAGGGGGAGCTTCTACACAAGATCAACCTCATGAAGATCAAGGTGACCAACAAATCAATGAGGGCAACCATCTAGGGGGAGCTTTTACACAAGATCAACCCCATGAAGATTAAGATGACCAACAAATCAATGAGGGCAACCATCTAGGGGGAGAAGAAGATGACCATGAAGATTCAAGACCACAAGTGCCACATCCAAGAGTACACCAATGCATCCAAAGAGATCACCCCGTCGACAACATAATCGGTGACATCCAAAAGGGAGTAACAACTAGATCTTGAATTGCTAATTTTTGTGAACATTACTCGTTTATATCCTCTTTGGAACCTCACAGGGTTGAAGATGCATTGAAAGATTCAGATTGGGTGGTGGCAATGCAAGAAGAATTGAATAACTTCAAACGGAACGAGGTGTGGGAACTTGTTGAAAGGCCCAAGTTCAACATCGTCGGCACTAAATGGGTCTTCCATAACAAGCAAGATGAACACGGGGTGGTGACAAGAAACAAGGCATGACTTGTGGCCAAAGGGTATTCACAAGTCAAAAGTTTGGATTCCGATGAAACTTTTGCTCCCATAGCTAGGCTTGAATCGATTAGAATATTACTTGCATATGCTACTCACCATGATTTCAAGCTCTATCAAATGGATGTGAAAAGCGTCTTCCTCAACGAACCAATCAAGGAGGAGGTGTACATGGAGCAACCCCCCAGATTCAAAGATCAAGAGTTCCCCGACCATGTGTTCAAACTGTGTAAGGCTCTCTACGGCCTCAAACAAGCTCCTAGAGCTTGGTATGAGTGTCTTAGAGATTTTTGAATTGAAATTGGATTTAAGATTGGCAAAGCTAATTACACATTGTTCACCAAGCACTTTGACAAAGATTTATTTATCTGTCAAATTTATGTTGATGGCATCATATTTGTTTCAACTAACAAATCCTTTTGTGAAGAATTTAGTAAGATTATGACAGATAGATTCGAGATGTCCATGATGGGAGAATTGAGATGACACGCGCTCGTACACGTGAACTTAATTATCAGGTGAATTCATTCTTGACTGTTCAAACTAATTATCCTTCAAATGGAGAACTATTAAAGCCTTGTGATGACCTTGTTATTATTAGGTGCTTGAGAATTGATCCAGCTAGGAGGAATGGAGGGATTAATGCAATGAAGACTGCTCCACCCGAAGGGTCCTCGTAACTGCAGCAAGTACCAACTTAAAAGGGGCATAACTTTCAACTCCCAAGGTTGTTTAATGCAAATAAGTACTTGCCGGAGAGGTCTCCTCGTCTACTTTCTATTTGATCAAGAATCAAAGGCAGATGACGCTTGAGCTGTCCAGAAAAGGCCGAACAAGACTCGTGACTCCATCCTGAGTTCTAGTCTTCCTCCTCTATATAAGCAACTAGCAGCCATAGGAAGAACTTGGGTTTTGTTTTCTGTAAGTTTAGCCATTGCTACTTCTTTGTAACGCAAGTGTCGATGATACCTTCCGATTACTTGAATTAGAACCCCAACTCATCACAACCGTGAGTGTTTGTTTGTTATCTTGTTCTTGCTTGTTCTTCGATTGCTTGCAGGTTCAAAGCTGTTCTTGGCACGGCAAGAACAGAAATATCAAGAGTCGGTGTAACTATCACAAAGGCGCAGCACCCTTGTGGTTGTTGTAGTCGGGTAGCACAACGTCAACCTCCACCCAAATCGTAGTTATCAGGAGACGATGTAACTGTCGCTCAAGGCGCCACACCATTCTGTTTGTGGTAGTCGGGCAGCCAACGTCGACCTCCACCAAATTCGTTCACCACCAACATCTCTCATCGAAAGATAGGGCATCCGTCGTACCTGTTGGGTTCATCATCTTCCCTCAATGGAGTGAGTAAATTTTGATGCTAAACATCGGGCTGAATTGATCTTAAAATTGCATGAAACCACTAGGAGGAATATAGAGTGCATGAATACTAAGTAAAAACTTGCTGGTAGTAAGGGAAAGAAACCTATCACTTTTGAACCCGGTGATTTAGTTTGGCTACATTTGCGAAAGGTTAGGTTTCCTATTTGAGAAAGTCTAAATTGTTACCTCGAGCTGATGGTCCATTCAAAGTGTTAGAAAGGATTAATGATAATGCATATAAACTTGAGTTGCCTGCGGATTTTGGGTTAGTCCCACATTTAACATTACAGATTCGAAGCCATATTTGGGAGAAGAAGATGAGATTGAGTTGCGGACGACTCAAATACAAGAAGGGGAGGATGATGAGGACATCAACACCGTCGATACATCCACACCCACTCAACTATCGATTTTTGGCCCGATTACTCGCGCTCGTGCACATCAACTAAACTATTAGGTGAACTCATTCTTGGCCTTATGTCCATCTTATATAGACCGTTGAACCACATTATTTCTTGTTTTGCTTAGGAACAGTGGAGAGGAGCCAAAGGGAAGGGAATTCAAGCGGAATGGATTTGGACAGCAGAACATCACCAACTTGTGATGGCCACCACGACTTCATACGGACTCTGATCTGAAAGTTCAAGTACTTCCTATAAATATTACCAAGTCTACTTTCAAATGGATCTGACCTCATATCCATGTCTATTCGGAGTCGGCCGCAATTGTTATTTTAATTTGGAGACCTTTTCTGTCCATGGTGCTGCATCACCAAAGATGGGCCCATGGCCCATGTATCATTAAGAGCCCATTAGGGACTCGTTATTAGGGTTTCTCACGACCCTATGGAGGTATTAAACAGTAGCCACCATCTCATTAGATGGTGGGTTTTGTTTATTCAAAAGTTAGCTTCTGTTGGTTCCTTGTACACAGGCGTGTCAACTAGATCGCCCGTCTACTTGTATTTAGAACCCCACTTTTTGATTGTGTCAATAGATCAGTGCTTGTTCTCGCGTGTTCTTCGATTGCTTGCAGGAACAAAGTCCCTCGTGGTAAGGTTGATTGTGTGCCAGCAAGAACAATACAACTTCGGAGTTGGTGTACCGATCGCTAAGGCGCACCGTCCTGGAGATGGTGTAGTCAGATCGTCAATGTCTTCTCCTCCAAAAATTGAACCCTCCTATTCTCATCGAAAGATCGGGAACCATGATCCTATCATGTGGTAATCAGAGCAAGGTTAATCAGTGAGAGTTCTACCATTGCTGTTCTTTCCGCTGTTATCATCCTATAGTCTAAAGAAAGCCAAAAAAATACTAGATCTATTTTTCCATTATTCCTAGACCATTGTGCCTTTTATATTTACTACTAGTTCAGACTTGTTGAGTTCATGGTTGCTTCGACGAGTCAAGTTGCTGGTCTTAGTATTTAGTCCTTTAGAGTTTCGAGTTCTTGTCACGTTTGATGTGCAAAAAAAACACCATCATCACCACCATCACGATATTAGGGAGATATTCACTTCCTGATTTGCATCTCCAAAAGAGGAAATAATCAGATCAGATATGATTTCGAGTATCTTCTTGGTTTTGGAAGAAAAAGGTCGTTACTTCTTCATACGTTTTTTGTTTGGACGGTGTAAGCACAATTTGGAAAGGTTTATCTCGCCATCTTTCCGACGGATCAAACCTTGTCCGAAAATTCCATCTCTGTGCATCGCAATCACCAAAGAGATTTCGAGATCTTCTGTGTATTTTTTTCTTTGGAAAGCAATATTTATAAGACCTGCAAGGAACCTGCGAAAATAAGTGTGCTATCTGTGGTATTTGGTAGCTTATCATCCGATCCTTGTGTAACCTTTTAGAACTACAGGGCTTTGTAAAAAAGAACGAAAAAAACAAAAAGAAAGAAAGAAAGAAAGAAAAAGAAAGAAAGAAATAAAAGAAAGAAAGAAAGAAAAGTGAGCTTCAATTGCTGCTGTTGTAGGCTATTGTGTGATTGGTGTTAATTCCTTTGTATCTAGGCTCGTGTCTCTAGAACAGTCTAGTCTAGGACCAGCACAATACTGTCGTAGAACGTTTATTCAACTTGTTATGACTAACATGGTGAAAGTTTATTCCTTGTGCTAGTTCAGCCACCTAAGCTCCATAGATTGACACCTACTCTTGAAGTTGTTCATTACTTGCTGGTTGAAATCACCTCCTTGCTGAGCTTGGTAAGAACAGGTAAGAGCTTGATTGAACAGTTTTATAGTGAGCGAGCTATCACCACCAACACCCTTGTAGCTAGGGATAATGTATCCCTTTAATATTTGATTGTTCTTTTCTTCCACTAACCATGGGAGGAGGAGCAAATGCAAATGAAGACCTGCATTCACCTCGCACACGGGGAATTATACAGCACTTCGAGCGCCAAGTTTGGATACACACAGAAGTGCTTGATGAGGATGTTCGTGTTATCAATGACCTCCTTGGTCAATTGGAAATGTGCAGATTGACACCAACACCAAAATCAGCATGTTGGAGGTTTCCATACAAACAATGAACACTTCTATTGGAGCCATCCTGCAGCGTCTTGAGGAGAGGGATCAAGGATGGACATGTGAGCAATGCCCCTAGCATTGTACGTGACAATGAAGATGACCATCCTGCAAATACTGAGATTGGGGAAGATGAGAATGCTAGGCCACGGCGCCGGCTACAACGCAACCGTCAAGGTATGGGTGGACATCGTCAGCGTGAGGTACGCAATAATGATGATACATTTAACATGATCAAATTTAAGGTACCTCCTTTTGATGGTAAGTATGACCCTGACGCATATATTACATGGGAGATTTCTGTTGATCAAAAATTTGCATGTCACAAATTTCCTGAAAATGCAAGGGTTAGAGCAGCCACTAGTGAGTTCATTGATTTTGCTTCTGTTTGGTGGATAGAACATGGCAAGAAAAATCCTAATAACATACCCCCAACTTGGTAAGCTTTGAAACGACTCATGCGGGCTAGATTTGTTCCTTCTTACTATGCACGTGATCTGTTAAATGGCTACGACTAGAATGCAATCTGAGATATGGTGGAATCATGCAATCAGTCATACCCATTCATTGGATCTTCATCCTACGGTTGTTGCATCTTTTTTACTTAACCCCTTCTATCTAAATGCATCATGTGTAGGGGGTGAAATAAAAAAATGTAACAACTGTAAGATGCAGATCCAATAGATGAGAATGACTGATTGCACAATTGTACCATATCTCAGATTGCATACTAGTTGCTCCCCTATTAAATAAGTTACAACAATTAAGACTGGAAGCTAAAAGTGTAGAAGAGTATTTTTAGGAACTACAAATGGGTATGTTGCGTTGTAATTTAGACAAGGATGAAGAACCAGCTATGGCTAGATTTTTGGGTGGTTTCAACCATGAAATTCAGGACATCCTTGCTTATAAAGATTACAATAATGTTACTCGTTTGTTTCATCTTGCTTGTAAAGCTCAAAGGGAAGTGTAGGGACGACAAGCTAGTTCTAGAACTAATATTTCTGTATGAAAGACTAGCTCATGGCAACCACGCACGACTACTCCTCTGGTTGGGTGTGCTCCCCCGCCATCTTCTTCACTGAGTCGGGTAGGACCTTCTTCCTCCGGCAACAAGCCACGTGCTCCTTCCACTAGCTCAGCAACAAAGACCACCTAAAGGCCCATCGAGAGTGCTTCTTCCATAGCATCTACAGGGCAATCTAGAGACGTTCAATGTCACAGATGCAAGGGATTCGACCATGTGCAGTGTGACTGTCCGAGCAAACGTGTTCTAGTTGTTAAAGATGATGGTTAGTACTCATCTGCTAGTGATTTTGATGACGATACACGTGCTTTGCTTGCAATTGACTATGCAGGTAGTGACGAACATCAAGAAGAGTATATTGGTGCAGAAGATGCAGCACGCTATGAAAGCCTCATTGTGCAGCGTGTGCTTAGTGCCCAAATGGAGAAAGTGGAGCAAAATCAAAGGCACACATTATTCCAAACAAAGTTTTTATTCAAAAGTTAGCTTCTGCTGCTTCCTTGTACATGCGCGTGTCGACTAGATCACGTGTCTACTTGTATTCGAAACACCACTTTATGATTGGTTCAATAGATCAGTGCTTGTTCTTCTTGTTCTTGCGTGTTCTTCGATTGCTTGCATGAACAAAGGCCCTCATGGTCAGGTTGATTTTGTGCCAGCAAGAACAATACAACTTCGGAGTCGGTGTATCGATAGCTAAGGCGCATCATCCTGGGGACGGTGTAGTCGGATCGCCAACGTCTTCTCCTCCACAAATTGAACCCTCCTTTTCTCATTGAAAGATCGGGAACCAATATCCTATCAAGCTCCTTCTGAGTGAAGATATACTTCAAACTTTTGTGGTCGGTGTAGAGGTGAACAAGATTTTCAAGCAGATAATGCCTCCACATTTTTAGAGCAAGCACCAAGGCAGCAAGCTCCAAGTCATGAGTAGGATAATGTTGTTCATGGTTGCGGAGCTGCCGTGATCCAATGTGACCACACGTCCTTCTTGCATAAGAACGCAGCCAAGTACGATGTTGGATGCATCGCAAGAAACATCGAATGATTTCGTCGTATCCGGTTGAGCTAAAACTGGGTCTGTTGTGATATGCTTCACCCACATTTGAAATGCCTTCTCACATGCGTCACTCCAAATATATTTGGTACCTTTATTCAACAGCTCTGTCATAGGTTTAGAAATTTTTGAGAAGTTCGGAATGAACCTCCGATAATAATTGGCTAAAACCCAGGAAGCTTCGGACTTCATGTACGGACTTAGGAGACTGCCATTTTAGCACTTGAACAATTTTACTCGGGTCCATAGCAATGCCCTCAGCTGAAATGATGTGTCCCAAGAATGGCACTTGACTGATCCAAAATTCACAAATGCTGAATTTTGCATAGAGCTTATGGTATCGCAATCGTTGAAACACGATATGCAAGTATTCGACGTGTTCTTCCTCTGATTTGGAATGAACCAAGATGTCCTCGATGAAGACCACGACGAACTTATCGAACTCCTGCGTGAACATCGAGTTCATAAGATACATAAAGTGGGCCAGAGCGTTGGTGAGACCAAATGACATGACGAGATATTCATATAGTCCATGTCGCATCAAGAATGCCGTCTTCGGTATATCTTTTGTACGAATCTTGATTTGATGATATCCGGACCGAAGATCCATCTTGGAGAATACCTTAGAACCCACTAATTGATCGAAGAGAATGTCAATGCGAGATAGTGGATACTTATTCTTGATAGTCACGACATTTAGTGGATGATAGTACACACATAACCGTAAAGTTTCATCCTTCTCCTTAACCAACAGCGTGGAGCAGCCCCAAGGTGAGGAGCTTGGGAGAATAAAACCTTTGTCCAGCAGGTCTTTCAAATGCTCTTTTAATTGAGCCAGCTCGTTGGGCGCTATTCGATACGGCCTTCGAGAGATTGTTGTTGTTCCCGGTGCAAGTTCAATCTTGAACTCAATGTCACGTTCGGGTGGCATACCCGGTAGATCATCAGGAAACACATCGGGATATTTGCGGACCACCGAAATGTCTTCCGACTTAATGGATTCAGAGTGGTATGCTGCTATGATTTGTTGATCGGATCGATCAAGAATGAGAGTATGTGGACTGTGTAGTGGAGAATCCAAATGAACGGTTTGAGGAACGGTGTTCAAAACAGCACGTGGTGATGTAACCACGACATACCTGATATGACATCGATCTTTTGGCCATCTAAGATAATGAGAGTGGTTAGATATTTTCTCCACCCATGCATAGTGGTTCTTTAGGAATCATACCATGAGCTGATATTTTCCCACCCGGTAAATAAATCATGTATGGATATTGAGTAGGAAATATTTGTAGTTGGTGCTTGAGAACATATGAAATACTAATGAAATTGTGGGTAGCACCGGAACCAAAAAGTATGGCAATTGGGTGATCGATGAGAGTGAACTTACCAGTGAGTACCGGTTCACCTTCCGGTACATCCTCAATTGTGATGTGGTGGATGTTGCCGGGTTTAGGATTTGGTTTCTTGGGCTGCTTGCGGGGTTGATTAGCACCCTGGTACGATGCTTGTCCGCTAGTTTGCTTGTCCGGACAGTTGTAGGAGAGGTGTCCGACACGTCCACAGTTGTAGCACGTGTATTGGGTCGGACCACCATAGGCCGGAGGATGGAAACCCGATGCACTCTGCTGCTGTGGGGATGCACGAGGTATCATCCTCTGTTGCTGCTGCTGCTGCTTCTGTGGCAGGGGTGGTCGGAAGCTCGGTGTGTTGAACGGGCGGCCACGGAACATTGGCGGTCGTGCCGATGGCTGCCACATTTGACCGGACGGTAATCGGTACACTATTCAGTACTTTTGTGGAGCTCCACCACTGCTTCCCTGCAGGGCACTCCTTTTCTTCTCAGTCACCAGCTCGCGTGTCACATCCTCTTGTACAATCACCGCATTGACAAATTCATTGAATGTGCCACGATTGAACATAGCGAGCTTGTCCTTCATTTTAGCATTGAAGCCTTGATAGAATCAATCCTATTTCTTTTCTTCAGTGTTCACATGATCCGGCGCATACTGCACCAAATGTTTGAAAGCCTTGGAGTACTCATGAGCACTCCTCCTGCCTTGCTTGAGTTCAAGAAATTCTTGGAGCTTCCTTTTCATAATGCCGGAAGGTATGTGATAGGCGCGGAACGCCTCTCGAAATTCAGTCCATGTCACGGTGTAACCATACGCCGGTGGAGCCGTGAAGTTGCTGTGCCGCGAAGAGCGCCTTCTGCTCTTCAGTGCATTGGAGCAACCCGGACTTTGCTTCGGTTGTGCGGAGCCAGTTGTCCACCTCAAGAGATTCATCAGCCTCTGTGAAGACCGGTCGATGAGTCGCCAAGAAATCCGAGTAGGTGCTTTGTTGAGGCTGATGATTGCCTTCGTCTGGACATCCCCACTGACAGGACGTATTCTGCACGAGGGTTCGCAGCAGCTCGGTCTGCTCGTCGCACGAACCCATCATTGCTGCAATCACCTCCGCCAATGTAAGCAGAGGAGGAGGTGGCGGTGGCGGTATCGGCTGTCTCTGATCATGGGTTCTCTATTGTTGGGAGCCATCACCTCCCTGGATCGAGCCACCGACCTCGAACGTGTTACGGGTGTGCACCGTTCTGCAGTCACAACCATAAATCCAACATGAGACATGATATTGCAAGATCACTTAAGGATGAAAACAATAGTGTGTGTATTAATAACCAAACTTGCATAACGGTAACATATATTAATAAGATATAGTATTTATACAAAATATATCATCTCTGTACCAATGTTACAATAGCAAGTTCCAAAATAATGAACTCCATGGATTGAAGTTCATTTTGACTATCGTTGGTCACGACGGGACGTTATGCGTGTTATCGATAGTACCGCCACACTATTCTTCAATAAGAGACAAACATGACCGTCAAAAGGAATGAGGTTTCATTGGTTTTAACCCTCACTTCCACTAGTAAACGGTTGAGTATCGACATCTGATCTGTTACAACACTTCTCGAAGTGAAATCAAGGACCAGATTCATAACAAGACCAAATTATGTCAAACTGATGAAGTTTCTGTTGAAACCTGACCAGTCTGTACTCAAACACATATTTAGCCAAGTAAATTGCATAATCATATCTTGGGGTGAACTACAAAGATGAAGTAAACTTCAATATATTTCCAAAAAGTATTTGTTTGGCTCCAGATCATTTCTGGTTGAGGAGATTTGGCATTGCAAACCTGACAGTTTTTTCTGAAATTTTGACAGCACCTCCTTTGTTTATGCTGATTTTGGGCCACAATTTCCAGATATAGAACTTCACAATTTACATAAGCCACAGATTACAAAATTGCAATACATAAAGCAAGGATTTCATAAATGTCTTGCACGGCCCTGTTCGAATTTTCTAAAGTGAGATATGGTCAGAACAGTAAGGAGTCCACAGAGGGTTCCAATTTCTGTCAAGTTTGGCAGATTTTGGAACTTTGAAGTTTTGAACAGGTTAGAGAGGAATTCAGCTCTATAGTTGAACAAACAGTTTCAGAGAACTTCCTAAAATTTCCATCCATGTAAGATACGCCTTCATTGGAGTTTTCTACTTGGAGATATGGTTTCTCAAAGTCAGGTCTTTTTCTGGAAGAAAACAGGACACTCTGTTTTTGAATCTTGTAACTTCAAAACCTACTCCAATTTTGAAAACTTAGTTCAAAATAAGAGCTCGATAGCTAATACATTTACTATTACATCTTCTCAGTTCCAGTTTACAGCAAAGTTATTAATGCATTGATGGGATACATGTCGTACTACGTGCCTCACAAAAGTGAAAATCCTAACCGGTTATACCGGCATATACGTCTAAATCCGTGGCACTATAAACGGTCACTCGCAAATGTTTTCTAAGCACAATACGATCACACGGTCAGTGTACCTGCATAAGACACACAATTTACAAACCACTCATTATGGTGCCGTACAGCAAAGCCCGCACGGGCAATCATTTCAGACAGTCACAATAATATATATCAAAGTAAGAACATATGTCCCGTATCATTCCATACGGGCCGCCCCGAGCTGAGCCACGTCTCGAGGTACATGACCGGCTTTTCTACCACCCGATAGGGGTCCCATGTCTTTGCATAATGCTGCACCAGTAGGATGTGTATCGGGTTATCTACCACCCGACAGGGTCCCACGTCTTTGCCTAATGCTGCACCAGTAGGAGGTGCTTTCACATGTTTCTTAAAAAATGCACTACATGCTTTTCAACCGCATGATAGGTGGCCACATAATTTACCTCTTGCGCTAGGGATTAGCGCTGGCCCTTAGAACATTGAACATTCAAGAGTTGTATACTTCATGTTTTAGACCACACGATGGGGTATCCACACTTTTTCCTAAAGCACGTTGGGGAACAGCGTTTTCATATGTTCCTAGAACCATGAAAAGGTTCATCGACTCATATTTACTTCCATGCCAAGCCACGGAAACCATCATCGTACTACCTCTCGTACGGGGGAGCTTACCGCAATTGATCCGCTTGTGGTGGCGTACCTTATCTCTTACCTAACGTCGGAGCATTGTTACAGAATATAATAACAAATATGTTACCTTTGCCACCTTAAGTAACTATACTAATAATAGTCCTTATGCGGGCTACTATCGATTCCTCACCGTAAACCTAAGTTTTCTCGTAATACGATCCTTTTTAAGTGTGCTATTCCCAATGCGGCTCTGATACCAAGCTGTGAGGACCAGAATCTCGACATTCCAGGAATCGCAATTGGGTGGTGTCTGCGATGCAGCACCCAACAGCACACATAAAAAGGTACATCATATTACATAAAACAACATAATATTATACAAGCTTTGTCTTTTACAAATAATATATATTGAAATACACTACAACGGAAGATAAGTTCATAGCTCTAGACACTAAAGTCTAAGCTATGCAAAAGTCATTCTGTTCAGTCCACGAACGGAATCACACTAGCAGCACACAAGTGAAACTTACGGCGACATGCAGGGTTCCCACTCGGTCGTGTACCCCGACGGGGGCGACGCCTCACTGATGAACCCTTCATCATAACGTCATCATCTACAGCAAAAACTTAAAATAGGAACTGTGAGCACGAAGGCTCAACAAGACTTAACCATCTCCACTAAGCATGGAACTCTATATTCAGGATATATGTAATATAGGACAGCAGCTTGCAATAAAGGACTAGCCTAATTCTTCGTTCTTATTTTTAGTTTTAGCAGCAGATTAAGGCTTCAAGAATCTAAAATTTAGTGAGCAATCTGTTCTACAACAATACAAGTATTAATACATAATATCTGATAAAGCATGATTTAATAATATTCTAACTATAATAATTAACTACGTCATGACTCAGTGAACTAGCGTTACTCAATAACTGCGAGGGACAGCGACTCGAATCGATATACACCTGCAGGGATACCCGAATAGCACGACACGTACACCCACACTCGGAGCTGCGAAGGCACACTCCACTGATGTTGTATGTGGCAACCTTTCACCCGCTACCTACATGCCGAACTGGTCCCACCGCTACGAGCAGGAGACCTCCACACAGAGTACGACATACCCGCTGGCGGGTTTACACCTTGCTGCTCTCAACCCGCACCAATAAGGCGGTGGGTTATGCCTCGACACTAAGGTGGACAAGTTACATTGGTTTACTAGGTCCTATATATCCAGTATGCCTTCAGTACATTCAAACTTGCTCAACAAGACCATGCACAGATCAGTCCATGACTGACACAGGTACAACTACAGCCCACAGGCCCCTATGTCCTCATACTCCATGCCCAGTCTCATATTTATCCAAATGGTGAAGTTCCCGCTCGACCAATCCCGTGTGAACCCAATCCCTGAACTCGCGAGTAGATTCCAACTACTCGACTTCTACCGGAGCAACTATAACATTAATCATAGCATGGACACATCGAGGACTTAACGTTCTACCCATCTCTCATGGCTTCTCTGGTCATGCATGTGGAAAACCACAAGAAAACCTAGACCAAATGCACAATACATGCTAACCCATATAGTGTGATACAAATGAAAGTTTAAAACGCTGTTAAATGCAAACAGGGCTTGCCTGTCTATGAGACGGGTTTATAGTTAGTCTCTGGGTTGATGACTTCTAGTGGCTCTGGGGTCTCCTTGAGTCAAAAACTATTCGATATGCAAAGAATATGCAAAGTGATTCAATAGTGATAATATATGATAGCTGAATGGAAACACATTTAAGTATATTAAATAATGGTCACTGCTTCTGGCAATTTTACAGTGGACACTAGGTGCTATGAGTGGGATTCTGGCCAAAATTAGACTAAGTTCATGTAAGTCTCTGTTGTCTAAAATTCAATAAAGCTAAACAATTCCCAAAAATTTCATGGAAAATCTGGGACTTTAACATGGCCAAGAGTTGGTGTTCTGTTTAGAGGAGGTCAATAGTGACCCAAAAAAATTGGTTTCATAGTTTTTGATTTGAAGAATGCTACTGTGAGATACTGAATTTACAAGTTTGGACAATTTGTTGAAAATTTTTCTGGACATTTTGGAATTTAGGTACATACAGATTGGAAACACCATTTGAATATACAAATCAACTCAAATGGACCCAAAACTTAGACTCGAACTCAAGGGAATTATGTGTCATGATATTGCCAAGTTTGGGAATTTTCAAATGAATGGAGCACCAGAAATTAATTCCAATGGCATTTTTATTCATGGAATTATTGAGGGCACATTAGGGATTTTAATACATATCCAAGTGCTCCACTTGAAAGTATAGATCATACCGGTTCTAACAAAATTTATTTGGGAATTTTTGAACAACAATCCTAGGAGATATTGAATTTCAGAGTTTGATGGAAATCTAGAATTAAATTTCAAATGGAAAGTTTGAATAAAGAAGGGGGGCCACGGGTTTAAAATCCTACAATAGGAATTAAGTCATATGAGGCCACATGGTTTAGGTCTATGGCCACAAGGATCATCGGGCTGCACCAGATCCGTGGCTTGCGCCACAGAGACTGACGGTCGGGCCCCCGAGCCCTCTTCTATCTCGTGTCCAGAGGCGCAGGGGCGGCAGCGCCTCACCGTAGCATGCGATAGGGCACAGAAGGCCTTGTAACTGGCTGCTAGGTCTTAAAATCAAACGGGTAATAACTTGTCCCAGGTGGCACCGGCGATAGATGGTCGTGTTAGAAATCAAGAGAGAGCCCAAAGATCAAATAGCCACTAAATCATCTCGAATTACATAGAGAAATCTGATTACAAGATAAACACCAAGTTCTATCTCCCAAATAGCACAAGAACACTAATAATACCTTCTCCTCCATCTTTGTTGTTGCTTGACGATGCGGCCATCTAGCCAACAAGGCGAGGCCGCAAGAAGAATGATGACGAGAGGCGTTTCCCCTTGTTCTCCTCTTGGTATGTTGATCGGATTCTGAGTGGATTAGAGTGTTCAAGTGTGTATGAGTGTATGCCTTGGCATTCTTTGATCATACACTTGACCCTCTTCTTATAGTTGACCAAGAGAGACAAGAGGGGGCCTCCCACCCTTAGGAATTATTGAGTCTCCCGATCAGAGACTCAAAATTCAGTGGGTCGTGTCCTTTCAATTAGAACACATGTCAATTTCGAGTTCAAACTGACAGTTACTAAAAAATTGAACTACTCCGTATAAGGTATGGACTAGTCCGATTACCCTTACTGGACAAAATTGGACTAGTCCGGTCTTTACCGGACTTGTCCGGTTACTTCCAACATTCTCCCCCTTACTCTTTTCTGCATAGCCAATAAAATGGCAACTTACTGTCTTAGAATCCAACTTACCAATGTTTGGGTTAAACAATTTTGCCTCGGCGGGACAACCTCATATATGCATATAACTTAATGAGGGCTTACATCCTGTCCACAACTCATACGGTGTTTTGGACACCGCCTTAGTAGGAACCCGATTTAGCACATGAATGGTGGTTTTTAATGTCTCCATCCATAAGCTAACCGGCAAATTTGATTGACTTAACATGGATCTAACCATATCCATTAGCATACGGTTGTGCCTTTCCGCTACTCCATTTTGCTAAGGCTCGCCCGGTGTGGAATACTGGGCGACTATGCCATTTTCCTGTAGGAACCGAGCAAACGGTCTAGGAACTTGGCCATATGGGGTATGACGACCGTAGTACTCACCACCACGATCGGATCTTACCACTTTAATCTTAATATTGTACTAATTTTCAACTTCAGCCTTAAATATCTTAAATTTATCCAACACTTCAGAGTGTTCTTTAATTGGATAAATATAGCCATAGTGAGAATAGTCATCCATGAAGGTTATGAACGAATCAAAACCATCAACATATACTACGGGAAATGGACCACAAATGTCCATATGGATCAGTTCCAAAATTCCCGCACTGCGTATGGCACCTTTCTTAATTTTCTTAACAAATTTTCCCTTAATGCAGTCTATGCATTCTTCTGAATCCAAAAAATCCAAATGAGGAAGAATCGATTGTGAAATCAATTGTTCAATTCCCCCTCTTGAAATATGGCCCAAGCGACAATGCCATAATTTCGAAGACATTTCGGAATCGATTCTCTTACGCTTACCCTGATGTGAGGAAAATTGATTGTCGCTTACAACATTAATATCATCATGCATAGATAATAAGTATAGCATGCCTTGTCTTATGGCAACACCAACCATCTCATTATCATACTTAATTACACATCTGTCTTTGTCAAACTAGCAAATATAACCATCATCATCTAAGCATGACACTGAGATGAGATTTCTACTTAAAGAGGGTACATATAATACATCCTGAAGTGTAAGTACAAAACCATTTCTTAATACTAATGGATAATATCCAAAGGCTTTCACTTCAGCTTCATGTCCATCAACAACTTTAATGGCCCTTTCCCCTCTTTCTAGGGTCCTCCTCATATTTAACCCCTGCATCGAATTGCAAACGTGCACAGTGGCACCTGAGTCAATCCACCAAGAAGATGGTGTATAATCTAAAAGCAGAGATTCATCAACAAAGGTCACAAAGTCATTACCATTTTTTCAACACCATTTAAGGAAGCCAATGCAATCCTTCTGATGGTGACCTTTGTCTAAACAAAAGCGGAACTGATCTTTATCCACTTTCACATCCTTATTGTAAGGATGACTTTGTGGAAACTTACCCTTATCTTTATCATGGTGAGAAGAACCATGATACTTAAAAGATTGCTTAGAAGAATAATTCTTCTTAGCCTTTCCTTTTCCCTTGACGTAATTAATAGCATTATAACCGTTAAGGGACTTAATCCTCTCTTCCTCCTAGACACACATAGCCATGGGTTTTTCTATGTTCCATAGTTCAGGTTGAGAGTTGTAGTTGATGACAAAAGTCTCAAATTCCTTAGGAAGTGAGGCAATGATGAGATGCACAATGAACTCATCTTTAATCCCCAAATCCACAGGCTTAAGCTTTGCAGCCATATTTGTCATCCTTAAGATGTACTCACGCGCACCACCTCCATGATACTTTTCAGTAACAAGCCTCTTGATAAGAGTGCTTGCAGTTGCCTTAGAAGAACCAGTAAACTAATTCTCAATCCTTTGGAGTTATTCAACAGTAGTCTTACATTCAGGGATTGCTCTCCGAATGGCCTCAGTGATAGTGCCCTTAATTACCATCAAACATTTCCTATTTGATTTCTTCCACTTATAACAATCAATGTCATAAGCCAATAACTCAGTAGTATATTTCTTTGTCCTCACGGCAAAGGCTTCCTGAGTTTCATCATCATTTCTTCTGGTTCAACCGGTGCAACCGGATATGGAGTAGTGAGAGCCAAGTCTATCTCAGAGACTGCCAAAGCAATCTCCAACTTCTCTCGCCATCTCCCATAATTGCTTCCATTAAGTGGATCAATAGAAGCGATGAAACTCAGTGCTGAACTAGCATTGGAGGAACCTTCTTAATAAAAAAACAAAATCAAGAAGAATGAATAGATGTTAACCACAAGAAAATGATGAGATTTATCTTTCACTTTGGTTACTCGACCAAAACTCAACATTTGAGAATAACTGAAAATCAACATAGTAATTTATCTTTTGCTTTGGTTACTCGACCAAATTACTATGTTCTTACAAAAAGAATGTCATTAATGCCGTTCGCTTTGGTTACTCAGCCAATAATGATATTAAAACTGAACATTGAAGAACAATTGAAATACATAGTAATTTATCTTTCGCTTTGGTTACTCGACCAAATTACTATGTACTTAGAAAGGAAAATGTCATTAATGCCTTTCGCTTTGGTTACTCGGCCAATAATGACATTAATATAACTTAAAATCATGACAATTCTATTTTTCACTTTGGTTACTCAATAGAATTCCATGTAACTTAAATTGACATAGCAATTTATCTTTCGCTTTGGTTAGTCGACCAAATTGCTATGACAATAAACTTAATTCACAGCAGAAGCTTAATTAAATAAGCAAACTTAATTGTATAGCACGGACTAGTCCGCACATGGCCGGACTAGTCCGAACTCTTACAGTATGGTTTTCGGACTAGTCCGGTCCATACGCCGGACAAGTCTGGTTCCTTAAAAAACATTTGATCTGTTCTTTATTAAACTTTTCGAGTTTGGTCCGTACTATTCTGGACTAGTACGACCAACCCCGGAAAAGTTTCATATAAAAAATTGGAAAAATGTCGAAATACCCAAAAGGGAATCTTAATCTTACCATCTTACCAAATCAACTTAATTTTCACAATGGATTTCAATCCAAAGTGCTTAATTGGTTTTCAATGAGATGAACGCGTCAAAACGCCCTGATCCGAAAACCTAACCACTTTACTGTGGCACACCGGACTAGTCCGGCCCTTAGACTGGACAAGTCCGAACCTTCAAAACTTTCAGTGAAAAACTTCAATCAAAACTCAATTCGAAATGATTAGTGGTCTAAACGGCTCTGATACCATTGTTAGAAATCAAGAGAGAGCCCAATGATCAAATAGCCACTAAATGATCTCGAATTACATAGAGAAATCTGATTACAAGATAAACACCAAGTGCTATATCCCAAATAGCACAAGAACACTAATAATACCTTCTCCTCTATCTTTGTTGTTGCTTGACGATGTGGCCATCTAGCCAACAAGGCGAGGCCGCAAGAAGAACGATGACGAGAGGCATTTCCCCTTGTTCTCCTCTTGGTATGGTGATCGGATTCTGAGTGGATTAGAGTGTTCAAGTGTGTATGAGTGTATGCCTTGGCATTCTTTGATCATACACTTGACCCTCTTCTTATAGTTGACCAAGAGACACAAGAGGGGGCCTCCCACCCTTAGGAATTATTGAGTCTCCCGATTAGAGACTCAAAATTCGGTGGGTCGTGTCCTTTCAATTAGAACACATGTCAATTTCGAGTTCAAACTGACAGTTACTGAAAAATTGGACTACTCCGTATAGGGTCTGGACTAGTCCGGTTACCCTTACTGGACAAAATTGGACTACTCCGTATAGGGTCTGGACTAGTTCGATCTTTACCGGATTTGTCCGGTTACTTCCAACAGGCCGGAGAGGAGCCTCCCACGGTGGCAGCGAAACCTAGGGTTCTGGCCATGTCGGCGAGCGCTCCAGTGCGTTATTTCGGTTGGGAATTCTTCCTAAATCTTCACCATGATTCAGAGAGCAAGAATATGGCTCAGTAAATCCATGACAAGGGCGGCAACTTGAGCTTGATAGTGGACTAAACAAAATTTCAATGGCGGACGGGAAAACTAGGTTTTCTTGGTGTACAGTCAATGGATTTCTTTGGTTTTTCTTCGAGATGAAGAGCCTGGTCATGTAGAAAAACAAAGCTCATTGGCAAGAGAAATACTCAAACGTGGAAAGTGAATTTAGCTCATGACCTAGCTTTGTTTGTACACTAAACTCTTCGGAAGAACTTGAAATTGGTAAGCTACAATCCATGCCATGGTGTGAAACTTTACCAGAAGATAGGGGATTACTAGACACACCTTTTTGCTTAAAGGATCGAGGTGAGAAGATGCTTGTATCACTAGAGCGTTGAGGGAGCAGAGGGCGGAACTTGGAACAGGGGAAAGGCGGTCACATTTTCCACCTCAATGGCCTTCAAGGAGCTCAAGATGGGCACCAAAAGGATTCAGTTAGGTACACAAGATGTTTGTGATGAAGTAGAGAGGAAGAAAAATGATCAAAACTGTCTGCTTACACTTGATTTCAATTTGTAGAGAGGAAACAGAGGATGAGGAAAGAAGAACACGATGAACTCGTGTTTGCTTCAGCCTGAACAGAGGAGAACTAAATGAAGTCTTTCAGATATTTGATGTAGCAGTGGGAGTAGCTTCTTGAGCAAGAGAGGAAGCCAGCACACATGCTGCTGGTGGCACTTGCCTGTTGAGAGGTGTCACACGGTGGAGAGAACAGAGAACAGGGGAGAAGACAGTCACTGGCAAGTGGGTCCCATGGCTTTCATCCTCATCTTCTCTGGACACTCAATTTCTCTCACCTAGATTCATCCAAAATTGCTAGATATTTGTGGGAAGGCCATAATGAATATGGAGAATTTGATTCTGAATTCAAACTATTGATTTGACCAAGTTTCATTCAAATTCAAACTTGAATTTGAATTTGAGTGGAATTCAATGTCTTTATTGAATTAAATAGTAAGCAGTCTTCAAAATTCTGAAATTTGGCATGAAGGCAATTTGGAATATTTGGAAGCTAGTGGTGAACTCAGGTTTTTATTTTGACTTAATTTGAACCGGAGCTTTCTTTGAGTTTTTGAATTCCCTCCAATAGGTTTGAAAAGATTTGATTTCTCAATTGCCATTTTGATTTCTCTATTCATGCTTGATTTTTATTTCTCCTAACATGATTTTATACTATGAACTTTGGGGCTTTTACATTCGCCGTCGCTACTAGCGCCTGGAGTAACTTGTGGAGATGACGTCTACAACTTGGAGGTAGTAGAGGGGCTAGTGTATAGCCCCTCTTTTTTTTGTTTTTTAACTTTGTGATGTGATGCGAGCATGTTGTGATGTATATGAAGCTTGTGTCGTTGTGATGTGATGCTATTATATGCTGTTGTATACTGTTGTATATATGTGTTGTTTCTATGTTTCTGGCCATCGCGCCCGGTAGCCTTTTGTGTTTTTATTTTTAAATAAAAAACCTTATGTACGATGATTTCTATACAGAACCATCGTAAATAAGACATGTGCTATTTACGATGGCTGCTCTGGCCGTTGTAAATAAGCCATCTTATTTATGACTGCCCCAGGAGCCATCGTAAATAAGGAGGCCCAACCCACCCATGTGGCCTTATTTACGACAACTTCGGGCCCCATTGAAAGTAAGCTTATTTATGATGAATGATTTACAACAACCGAAAACCATCACACAAAAAAAGAAAACCGTCGTAAATAGCTTATTTATGACGGTTTTTTCCTTATTTACGACGGCTACGGCTATCGAAAATCAGGCAAATTCCTGTAGTGCAGATATGTTGTCGGTGGATGAATGACCAGCCAGGAAAAGACTGAAGAAGCTGTTGCAGGTCATCATTTGTGCAACTTATAGGGAGGACATCATTTTTGGTTCATGAAGGAGATCCTTGCTTGTATAGGATAGATGAAATTACCACATCATCAGCGTATACGGAGACGCGCATCTAGGCAGTTGTATTTGAGAGTGGTGAGAGGAGGCCATTTTCTCTTGCTCTGTGGAAGATATAGTGTAGGGCATCAAAGGCCAATACGAATAGAAACGGGGATGGTGAGTCTCCCTATCGGAGCCCCCTCCTGTGTCAACCATAGTCCAATAGTGCCATTTAGTTTCACCACAGACGAAGAGGACCCTAAAAGGAGTGCAATCCATTCCACCCACCTCGCATGAAAACCTCATAAGGCTAAGGAAGCATAGACATGGATGTTTGGGGTAAAGTCGGGTCCTCAAACTCGGAGACGCCGACTCTGTGTGTTGATATTTATAAGGAAAGTTATAGCCTAGATGTACGCCGGTTTATAGATAAAGAAGAGATTGAGATCAAGATACATTCAATTTATATAATTGGATCCTATCGTAACTAACCAAGCGCACACCAGATAAACTATACATAGAAACAACTCTATCTTATTCTATCTAAAGATAACAGCTCAATCTTCAACCAGTGTTGCTCTTGATCTTCATTGAAGGGCGTTATTTTATGTAGATTCTCCAACATCTCCCCTCAATTTCAACTTCTCATGTTGAAATTGTGACATAGATTTATTTGCTTCTGCACCGTCAATGGTTTTTTTGTCCGTCGGCTATTTGATCTTTGGAAGATATGAACTTTACCTGCAACAATTTACTAGCAACTTGTTCTCTCATAAACTAATAATCAGTCTCAATATGTTTAGTACGAGCATGAAAAATAAGATTAGCAGTCATAAAAGTAGCTCCAAGATTATCACACTATAGAATGGGAACCCCTTCTTGTTGAACTCCTATCTCTCAGAATTGTTTCTGTCCAAATAATCTCAACAGTACATTAGCCAAAGATTTATACTCTGCTTCAGTGCTTAAAAGAGACACTGTAGACTGTTTCCTTGCACACCATGACACCATATTGGCGCCTAGAAATATGGCAAAGCCTCCAGTGGAGCGTCTGTTATATAGACATCCTACCCAATCTGCATTAGAGAAAGCACTTATCTATAGTAACTGTCCTTAATGAATTTGATACCCCAGTCAATTGTTCCTTGCACATATCCTAGTATCCTCTTCACCATAATCATGTGAACAATAGCAGGACAGTGAAGAAACTAACAAACCTTGTTCACGAAAAAGTACATACCCGGTCTAGTTAAGGTGAGGTATTGTAACGCTCCCACAATGATTCTATATTGGTTGCTTCTTCAGTGCTAAGAGGTTCTCCAATATGAACTGAATATTTCTCTGAAACACATAAAGGTGCACTTACTATTTTACATTTTTCCATACCTGCCCTTCTAATAATTTTGTGGCATATTTTCTTTGGTTCAGGAGAAATCCCTCTTTCTTGTGCGCCACTTCTATTCCCAATAAATAATGTAAATCACCAAGATCCTTCAATGCAATGTCTTCTTTAAGGTC
Organism: Tuctoria greenei; assembly: GCA_036927565.1. Taxonomy (NCBI): domain Eukaryota; kingdom Viridiplantae; phylum Streptophyta; class Magnoliopsida; order Poales; family Poaceae; genus Tuctoria; species Tuctoria greenei. The sequence goes on along the minus strand of JAYESD010000005.1, from coordinate 74,982,775 downwards.
TGCTAATAATGATTGTACATCCTATTGGGAAGAACTTGCAATAATAATATCATCAAGATAAATCAATAACAATATTGTGACTCCTCTTTACGATAAATGAATAAAGATGTGTCTCCTTTCAACGCCACAAACCCAAGTTTAATTAGTTTCGAGCTTAAGTCAGAGTACCACCCTCTGAGTGCTTGTTTTAAACCATAGACAGCCTTGTTCAGTTTACAAACATGATTAGGATATGTTGGGTTTTCATAACCTGGTGGTTGAACCATATATACCTCTTCTAATTCTCCATGTAAAAATGCATTATGAATATCTATTTGTCTCAAACACCAGTTTTTTGAAACAACAATTGACAATACGATTATGATACTAGCAGTTTTGACAACAGGACTAAAAGTATTCTCATAGTCAATTTCATACACTTGTCTAAAGGCTTCTGCCAGTAAACGTGCGTTGTATCTGTTGATGGAACCATTGGCATGTCTTTAATTTTATAAACTGATTAAGAGTCAATTAAATTACTTATTCCCTCTCGTGGTACAAGTGCCACGTTCTGTTTTTCTCTAAACTTTGAAATTCCAGATCCATCGCTTTCTTCCAGTTGTTATTTCCTAGAGCTTCCTCCAAGCTGGGAAGTTCTACTGTTGCGTTGAACAGGCCAATAAAATCATTCCCAAAGTGCTTCGGTTTAGATATCTTATTTTGAAGTCTGATTGTAGGACGCCTTGGGGCAGTGCACAGAAGATCCTCGGTTGTGGTTGATTCATGTGCTGATGACGCCCCCCTTCAGCACCATCTGGGAGAGTGTGCACAGATGCATATGGCGGCATGTGCCCCTTTGCCTTTGATCATGATGCACGGGGATCAGCAACGATCGGAGGCATCATTATTTGTTGTGATTAATGCGCAGGCGATAAAGACATAGGGCTTGTTTACATTGCAAACAAAGAATATCTTACCAAATTTTGGCAATGCCAGATTTGGTCACCCAAACTTTGGCCAACGTTGGCAACAAAAATGAACTACATCAATACATAAGGTCTATTGACTTATCAAACTTTGGCTTCAATCCAAACGTACACTCCTTTAAGGTCAACTACCAAATTTTGGTAAGATAATCATTGGCAACAAACCAAACATGCCCATATCCTCCTCAGGACACGGTGGTGGAATTGTCGTGCGATACCTGGATTGTGCTGGTGAATGTGCAGGTGATCGAGGCTGACACACCTCCAAGTCGACGCCGTATCCGTGTTCCTACTGTCGTCCGCATGATTGATGGGCGCCAGATCCAAGGCTGGTGCAGCCAGATGCTCGCTGTCCCAAATAAGATCACCTTTGAGATTTGTGCCATAAGTTCGGTCTAGACTTGAATGCTCCGATTCCTGTACACAAATTCTTTCACCTGAAAAATGGTCATCTGATTCAGTTTGATTAGGAAAATAATTCTGTTGGTTATTTTCTAATTAATACCCTGCACAAGGCAACAAAGTTGGATGAAAGAGTAGACTTTGAGTCTTTAGTTGTGCACCTGGATTGGTATGAAGATTTTTGAATGGAAATACAGTTTCATCAAAAATAACATCCCTGAGATATAAACTCGACCATTATTTATTTCTAGACATTTGTATATGTCAAAGTATTCTTGTGACACTTCCCTCGGACCTGCTATGCGAGCAGCCCGTGGAGGTTCTTGAGCGGCAGGGCTTAGTCCTCAATAGAAATTGCTCGTATGAGAGTGATGAGATAGTGATTTTTCATGGTTGAGGTTGCCAAAGTGAATACCCTACTCCACAGTGATGTTGTATTGCTGGTGTGAATGAGTGTGTAGCATGTGTATGCGTTAGATTGGGGATCCTTTGTAACGGTGTAGTCCAGTCCTTTTATAGACAAGGTTGGATGCTCCGAATGCTTTACAAGTGGGGTTCGGGGCCCGACAGGTGGTCCCGGGTCGATCTTATCCTAAAGATCTATGGCTTTCCACATAAGCTTCCTCTGACCGTGGCTTGAAGACTCGCCGTCTCACCGCCTCACATGCCACTGGCCCATGCATAGTTGCTGACGGTGTTAGAGGATGTCTCATCCGTCTGTCTTGTCGCTGTAAGCTACCTACTTGGCAGAGCAAGGTAGGCATGTGACATCTTCACTGTGATGTGATTGGGCGCAGCTGTCCCTGACCGTTGGCGTGCTCCGTGTTATCCACCAAAGGTGGGTGCATGTATTCAATACTTGATTTAGACAAGGTGCACCATCCCTTAACTCCCGCATCCCACCATCCAGGACAAGTTGCAGGACACATGGCAGCTTCGAGGCTGGCCATTGCCAGGGAGGCCAAGTCGGTACTTCGAGGCACGTGGGGCCTCGGGGCCCTTTAGGGCACGTGGAAGCTCTGGAGCCCTTCTCTGCGGGAGGTGTCCAGCCTGGTGCTTCGAGCCACATGGTTGCACCGGAGCCCACTCCTATATAAAGTGAGGTCCCGTCCAGCTAAACATGTGGAAGCCTGGGAGCCCGTCTCACCAGAGGAGTTGGGTCTCGTATTTGAGGTCCACATGGCAGTGCCAGATCCTGTACTTGAGGAAGTCGGGGTCCGGCGCCTTTTGGACACGTGGCACCATTGGACGTACTTAGGTACTTCCAGCCTGTGTGTAAGGGTACCCCGTATGCAGGGTACTGACAGTGGCCCCTAGGTCCACCCTGGGGGGAGGTAATGAGCCAGAGGGTGGAGCCATATCCATGTTTTCCTGCACTGCTCTTTGAATTTTGTCTTGGTCAGCCGAAGTGGTGGGCACCTCTGTCAATGCAGCCATACGTCCTCTCATGGCCGAGAGACTATGGCGACATGATCTTTGCTTGTGGTACTATCTTTGCCCTCTGCGGCGCCTTTAATCGCGATGGTTTCCAATGTAGCTATAGCACTTACGATTGTTCCGCCTTTATGGGAATCGCTCCAGCCGTCTTCTCAGGTGGCTGACCACTCGAGCCAGCTCTTCTAACATAGGACCTAGGGCCCATTGTCACGGATGTTGTGGGTTGAGTAGTGCGAGCCGGGCCCTGGCGATCCGTACGATGTGCTCAGGCATTGCGGGGGTGATCAAAAAAGAAACCTTTACTAGAGGGGGCAGTTCCTTCCTTACTCGCACTGTGCCACCCGAGCTTTCGCCTTCTTCCTTGAGCGCCCGAACCTTCACCACATAGCAAAAGCTTCTTATTCTTGCTTGCTCCGATGGCCTCCATGCTGCCTCCTTCTCGTTTCCAAACGGCTGAGGATCTGGTGTCGATGAGGCGAATGCTTGGTTGGGCAGCAACAGAGCAAGGATGGATGATCTGCTACGGATCTCCCGCTCTTCAAGACCTGCACGAAGACGAGATTGTTCTCTTTTGTCACCTACGTGTCTGTGGGGCTTGGGCTCCCGTTGTCGGGGTTCTTCCTCGCAATGCTGGAGGAATACAGGCTGTAGTTGCACCACCTGTCGCCGAACTCCACCGCCGTGGTTGTCGTGTTCGTCCACTTTTGTGAGGTGTTCGTGGGCATCCCACCAACAGTGGAGCTGTTCCGGTTCTTCTTCATGATGTAGACCACCAGAAGGAGCGCGACGAGCCAAGTGGGAGCTTACTAATTCCAGCATCAGGATAGGACCTCCCGGATCTACATTGCTTCCATCAAAGGGGGCAAGTGGAGCCGTTGGAGGGAAGACTGGGCGGTCGTGCGTACCGAGGCCCACACCTTGCTGAAGATGTCATCTCAAGACTTGGCCTCTGACCCCACCACCTGGGAAGCGTACCAGAGGTTGAAGAAGGAGTAGAAGTCAATGCTAAAAAGGATCGAATTCTTGGCAGACAAGGGCTTGACCTCCGTGATGGTGTTAGCAAACTTCTTGCGCTGTTGCATCGCCCCCGTTCAGGGGCTCCTGTACAGGGCCTAGGTCTACTCTGGAAAGTACGACGAGTGCTGGCTGGATCATAGCGATCCAACCCCCAAGATGCTCGAGGAGATGCTGAAGGTGGTGACTTGGGACACTATCGATGATGAGCACGTCTCCATCCCAGACGACTGCCAACCACTCTTCATGACTCTTGGCTAGAGGGACGAAGTGGGAAGCTTGATGCCGAAGGTCAACGTGTTCGGCCTTGCTCAGTTGCACCCTGAAGAGACGACGGGGGCTTCGGCTGTCTTGGAGTGGTGCCATGCTGCGACACAACAAGGGTCAGGGTCTACCCCATGTCCGTCAGTAAGGGCGGAGGTAGGGCCCTCAACAACCTCTGACAGGGTGGAGGACCCCCAGCCAGCGCAAGTTCCTTCGCTGGGGAAGCATTCCCTTACCCTGGTCGCAGGTGTTGTTGCCCCCATTTCGAAGAGGCGGAAGCTGACGCGGGGGGACAGTTCTCTAATCTCCCATCGCGAGGGAGCCAGAGCGGCCAAAGCCTCCTTCGTCAACCTAGTCTCTGATTCTAGCGGTGGCTCTGGTTCCACAGAAGGCGCAGAGGAGACTACACTGATGGTCGTGTCGGTTCAAGTCATCCAAGAGTAGGTGTCAGAGGCTGTGGCGTCGACCTTGTCGTCAGGTCCAGGGGGCCTAGATCCACCGTGCGAGCTGGGAGGCCAAGGTCTCCGGAGCGGTTCGGCCCGCTGGTAAGGTGTAATTTCTTCCTCTACTATTTTTTTGATGTTTCTTTACTTTGACGGAGTTGGTTTTGGCTTTTTAGGGCATCGTCGGCCGACATAGTGCCCTTGGTGCTTCGGGGGGTGGGCTTGATAGCTCCTGCACCTCCCAGAATTGGAATGTGGTCCAGTGTAGCATCTACGCCTGAAGGTGCACCGTCTTCTAGTGATGCCGCTTTTCATGCTCCTTCGTCTGTCGTAGCAGATGGGGCTGAGGTGGTGCCAGGCGAGGAGGTGGCCACCTTGGCCGTCGCGTTTACCCCTATGGGGCGGACCCGCCCACCGCTAACACTGCAATGGTGCTTGATGTCATTGTTGAGCAAGATGGCCACTCGTCACCGGCGGCCAGTGATACCCTTGTGGCAGTGGAGAGTACTACGGTGCCAGGCAGCGATGCGTTGATTCCTGGAGCTCCAACAGGGGAGCTGTCTTGTCCCAGGCCCTGACATCTACTATAGAGTCAGCAGAAGAGGTGGAGAGGCGCCCGTTTGTGGCGATGGTCATGCCGATCCCCCTCTCCAATGTTGTTGCTGTGGACCAGGCCATCTTGCAGTAGACGCATGCTGCTCTCGCCCGGGAGTGGGATCGACTTACTGAAGAGTGGCGCGTGGTGAAGCTGGTTGATGCCAAGACAAGGGAGCTCGAGGCGAAGGCCTTGAAGGCCCATGCCGATACCGATGCTCGCCTTAGGTTGTGCGAGGATAGGCGGTTGGAGCTGGTTTGCCGCGAGGTTGCCGTTGCCGATCAGGAACGGGACTTCGCGGCGAGGGAAGAAGAGGTCTCCCGGAGTCTCATAGTGCTGGAGGAGAGGCACCAAGCCGTGCAGGGCTCGTAGCTCGCCATCAAACTTTGGGATGATGACTTGGAGCGTTGTGCTTGGGAGCTCGCCCATCGGGAGGAAGTGGCGCAGAGAGAGGTAGAAGACCTCCAGGCCTCCCGTGCAGCCGAGGCGCAAGGGATCTGGGACTTCCTGGCCCGTGCCGGGATGGTGTTGGAACCCCTCGGACTTGGTCCCGTGCCACGCGGGGAGCCATCTCATGGGGTGGCCCAGCTGCTCCCAGCTTTGGACTCCTTCTGCTCGACGTTGGGGTCAATGAACATTGTCCTTGCAAGGCAGCTAGAGGTTGAAGGAAGGGAGCTAGCAGAGCAGGTGGCTTCCCATGTCTTTGTGTGCCTCCGGAGCTGGTGTCCGATGATCCCGTTGGATTCGGTAGAGAAGGCCCCTTCGATGAGCGAGAGGAGGAGGCGAGGGCTGAAGTCTAGGACCTTGACAAGCAGGTGGCTTCTTCGTTCCAGCAGATTTGAGACTGGCAGCCCCTAGGCGGAGCACCACTGTAATCGGGGATGGCCCCTTTGTAAAATTAACTCTTAGGGAATTGAATTCATGTTTCACTTTTTGGCTTGTCTTGTGCTTCTTAATCTGTCGCTCCGAGTCCTTAGCTGCGTAAGGGCTTGAAGAATTTTACCAAGTTCGTTAGTTTTTGAGGAACCAACGATCGCACAGTTGACCTGGCCGACCTGTCGTCAGTTGACGTTTTGTCTATGGAACCCCCTTAGAGGCCCCCTGGTAGATGTGGCCAGAAGGCTGGGCACACCAAACACTTGATCGCTGGATAACTTCGACGGGCCCCCAGCGGAGCGGGGGAGATTGTGTAGGTGACAGCGGTGGGTTCCTCCAGGGGCAGCAAGCTTTATCTCAGTAGAGATGTCTGCAGCAGGCCCCTTGAGTGGTGTCGAAGCTGGCTGCTCTGGCATCACCCATCGTTGCTGTAGAAACGTCGATGGCAAGCCCTTTGGATGGTGTCGATGCCGGTTGCTCCGGTGTCGCCCATCGTCGTTGTAGAAACATCGACGGTAGACCCCTTAGATGGTGCCGGAGCTGGCTGCTCTGGCATCACCCACCATCGCTGTAGAAATGTCGATAACAAGCCCCTTGGATGGTGTCAGAGCTGTCTGCTCTGGCGTCGCCCATCGTCGTTGTAGAAACATCGACGACAGGCCCTTTGGGTGGTGCCGGAGCTGGCTGCTCCGACATCGCCCACCATCAGTGAGAAAATGTTAACGGCAGGCCCCTTGGGTGGTGGCGGAGCTGGTTGCTCCGGCGTGCCCTTCATCGTTGTAGAAACATCGATGGCAGGCCCCTTGGATGGTACCGGAGCTGGCTGCTCCAGCGTTGCCCATCGTCGCTGTAGAAACATCGACGGTAGGCCCCTTGGGTGGTGCCGGAGCTGGCTGCTCTAGCATCGCCCATCATCGCTGTAGAAACATCGACGGCAGGCCCCTTGGGTGGTGTCGGAGCTGGCTGCTCTGACATTGCCCACCGTCACTAAAGAAACGTCGATGACAGGCCCCTTGGATGGTGCTGGAGCTAGCTGCTCCAGCGTCGCCCACTGTCACTGTAGAAACGTCGACGGCAGGCCCCTTGGGTGGTGCCGGAGCAGGTTGCTCTGGCATCACCCATTGTTGTTGTAGAAACGTCGATGGCAGGCCGCTTGGGTGGTGTCGGAGCTGGCTGCTCCAACATCCCCCATCATCGCTGTAGAAACATCGATGATAGACCCCTTGCTGGTAGGAAATCAAAGACACCTTGTTAGCAACAAAAGCGGGATGAGGGAGCGTACTCACAAATCAGCACTTGTTGCCATTATGTAGAATAGCGTCGACAGCAGGCCCCTGGGAGGTGCCGGAGCAGGATGCTCCGACGTCATCTACCATCAACATGTAGAAACATCGACGGTGGGTCCCCTGGATGATGTGTACCTTGCTGATGCTGCTGCTGGTTGTGCCCAAACCGATCTGCTTTGTATTTTCTGCACACAAGACGGAGGGGGCATAGTTTTGCTTGTCGACCATCTTTCTCTACCCTTTAGTTTTGCTATGTCATACTATCCTAGGCTAGTACGCAGGGCTTCGGTAATTCAGTGCGTTAGCTCCCGAGATCTGGCTCCGCCTTACTGAGGGTGTGAGCCTGAGCCTCCTGGCCCTCAGTACTTAGCCGCAACACTGGGAGGCAAAGTGTGCATGCTTAGGGTACAGGACCAGACTAAGCATGATGCGCACCCTGAACCTCCAGCTCAGCGTAGGCCTTTCATGGGGGACCATCTGGCGCCACAGGGCCCCAAGTAAGAGTGAAAGTGCATCTAGGTTCCCTGTGGGTTTTGGATGATTGATGACGACAATTAAGTCGCTAATGAGCTCAAGTGATCTTAGCACAGGTATGGACTCAATTGGAGACGCAAACCCTCAAAAAGGAAAAAAGAAGGAAACGGAGTCAACTCGAAGCGTAGAAACTAGGGTTTCTAGCGTGATTGAGTTAGACTAGCCGTAGCAATAGGAGGGTGTGTGTGTAAAGTGCATTGAGATCAAGTTTGGGAGCTCAAAGTGGTTTAGAGGTCAAACCTATGAAAGAAATGAGTGATTGAGTGGTCTGGCCGTAGGGCCGGACTAGTCCGTGCAGGAGGCCGGACTAGTCCGTTCCTGGCCGGCCAAGTCCGTTTCTGGCCGGACCAGAAGGGTCTGACTGAGATCGGACTAGTCCGTTTGTGGCCGGACTAGTCCGGGTAGCTGTGAGTGAGCTTTGGGGATGAAGTCCCAAAACCACGGACTTGTCCGTTTTGGACCAGACCAAGAGGTCCTGAGTGAGAACGGACTAGTCCGCCCATGGGGCCGGACTAGTCCGGGTTGGCTAGAAGAGGTGCTTCTGTGGCTAAGTCTGGAAGGACCGGACTAGTCCGCCCTAGGGGCCGGACTAGTCCGTGGTCCTCAGACTAGTCCGTTTTCACACGGAGCAAAAGGCTCTGTGTGAGATCGGACTAGTCCGGTGTTGACCGGACTAGTCCGTTCTGGAAGTGACCGTTTGAATTTGAAGTTTGGCGGGTAGCGTGACGATAGTGTGTCAGCTGTCGGGACCTGACAAAGGGGTCAGTGGTCCCCTAGGCCGGACTAGTCCGGGCCAGTGGCCGGACTAGTCCGCCCTTTTGCTGAAGTCAGCAGATTGGGCTTGGGACCCCTATAAAAAGGGGACCCCCCGGCCTCATTTCGAATATACTTGGAAAAACTCAAACCCTAGCGCCGCCACAGCCAACTTGGAGCACTCCTAAGCCTCCTTCTTGCCTACTTTCTCTCTAAAACTAATTCTTGAGTGGATTAGGGTTTAGTGAGGTGGAGAAGAGGAAGAACATCGCGCTTGTGCTCCCGGTTTGATCTCTTGCACTCGTTGAGTCTTTGTGGGCTGTGTATTGAGTTTGCTTTATTGTGTTGATCATCTTTGTGGTGTGGGAGCCTCAGTTTGTGAGAAGCCCCAACGAACTTTGTAATCACCGTTGTGATTAGTGGAGAACCAAGTTAGGCCCGTGCGGTAAACTTGGTGAGGGAAGGGTTGTTGGACCCGGTCCTTTTGTGGACTCCTCAACGGGGACGTAGATTCCTTGTGTGGAATCGAACCTCGGGATAAAATCCTTGCCTCCTTGTGTTCTTCGCATTCATTCTATTGATTACTTTGTTCTAGGGTTGGTAGTCTCGTTTCATACTCCGCATTGCTACAAACTTGTGGAAACTTGACTTGCTCTTGTGTAGGTTGTTGCTCAACTTGACTTAAACATATACTCACTTGTAGCAAAGAGAAAAATTCCCTAAAACTTGCTAGAAACATCTTTTTAGGGTTATTCACGCAAGCTGACTGGACTAGTCCGCCCCCTGACCGGACTAGTCCGCCCCTTGTGATTTAATCTCGTTTTATAAAGTCATTTGCAGGTCAATTAGCCTATTCACCCCCCCTCTAGGCAACTTTCAAAGAGAGCAGCCACGAGATCTTGAAGCATGTTGTAGGTACCTCAAACAAGTCCGCCCGCAGCAGGGTTGCATAACTCCACAAGGGGTGATAAAGAAAAAATTGACCAAATATATGTAGGCGATATATGAAAAATGAGCAATAGATTGATTATCATGAAAATAATAGATAATTAGATGAACATAAGAGGAAGCATGGGGTAAGACAGTGATTCCTTCAAATTGGCATTCATAGGAGGAGACAGGCTTTACAATAAGGCAACGACCCACTCCGGATGGCAAGGGAGGCAGAGTGTTCATGCTTAGGGTGCAGGACCAAGCTAGCAGGCTGAACACTTCTAACCTGTCCCTCTTGGAGCTTGGTTGTCCCTAAATGTCGTTCATTAGCACCATGACACCCTACACTGTCCTACCATTATGCTTAGGGGTAGAACTTATGGAGGTGATCTATGTTCCAAGGGTTGGGAACGGGCTCTCCTTCTTCCGTGGCCAAGCGGACACACCCGGGGAGGGATACCTGGGTCACTCGGAAGGGTCCCTCCCAACTGGGGGAGAGTTTGTGTGACTCTTCTCGAGAAAGTATTCACCGCAGCACCAGATCGCACGTCTGGAGTTCTCTACTCCGCACTAACCATTCGTGGTAGCGCTGGATCGCCTGTGGGTACCATGTGTTTCGGATGGTAGCATGCCACCTTGCTTCGTCGATGAGGTCAACATCTTCATGTTAGATCTGGTCCTGTGCGATTTTGTTGAATGCCCGGACCCGGAGGGAGCCCACTACGATCTCTGGGGGGAGGACGTCCTCGGCCCCATACACCAGGAAGAAAGGTGTTTCCCTCGTGGATTGGTTGGGTGATGTCCGACTCACCCATGGCGCACACGAAAGCTTGTCAATGCACTTGGCACCATGCTTATCCAAGTTGTCATATGTTCGAGTCTTGAGGCCCCTGAGGATCGCAGCGTTGGCCTTTTCAACTTGACCATTGCTCTTTTGGTGACCCACAGAAGTTTAACAAACTTGGACGATGAGGTCTTCTAGGTAGTCTTGGAACTCTGCACTAGTCAACTGGGTCTCGTTGTCGGTGATGATCTTGTTCAGGACCCCGAACCTGCAGATGATCGACTTGATGAACTTGACTGCGGACTCCTGGTTGATGTTGATCATAAGGGTTGCCTTTGGCCATTTGGTGCACTTATCTACAGCAACGTAGAGGAACTGGTACCCTCCAAATGCCCTGGGGAAGGGTCCCAAAATATCCAGCCCCCAAACCGCATATGGCTAGGAGGGTGGGATCATCTGGAGTGTTTACGCCAGAGTGTGAATTTGCTTGGCATGGAACTGGCATGCCTTACACCTTTTCACAAGCTTTACAGCGTCTTGGAGTGTTGTTGGCAAGTAGAAACCATGTCGGAAGGCTTTACCAACCATCGTGCGGGAAGCAGCGTGATTCACACACTCTCCTTCGTGGATCTCTACGAGCAAGTTGCAGCCCTCCTCCTGAGTTATGCACTGTAATAGGACACTGTTGGTGCCACACCGGCAGAGGTCTCCTTCTATCAGCGTGTAGCATTTCGCCATCCTCACGACTCGCTCAGCGGATACATGTTTCCTCAGAAGGATGTTGTCCTTCAGGTTGTCCCGGATCTCCGTGATCCATGCATCGGGACTCTCCTGAGATTCTGGATCTTGGGCGCCGGGTGATTTGTGGTCCTCGATGATGCACAAGAACCTCGATGGGCCCTACAATTATAGGGCTGCCGAGACCGCTAGCTTCGAGGTTTTGGGCTCGCCTTCTTCGTTATGCACTGCAGGCATAGCGGTTGGTCGCACTAATCTCCTACTGAAGACACCTTTAGGAATCGGGCCCAGTGGATTCCATTGTTGACAAAGCATCGATGATGGAGTTGTTGGCGTGTGGTACGTGGCAGAGATCCAAGGCCTCGAAACCAGACTCCAGCTTCTTGACGTGCAGCACGTATGCCGTGAGCTAAGGATCGTTGCAGCAGCATTCTCCCTGGACCTGCTTGATGATCAGGTGGGAGTCTCCCTTAACCGGCATGTGCTGGACACTGAGACCATGCGCAGTTGTTTGTCCAGAACGAGGGCTTCATACTCTGCCATTTTGTTGGTTGCCTTGAAGTCAAGGTGCACCGTGTACTTGGAGTTCTCCCCCGTTGGCGAGGTGAGCAGTATGCCGGCTCCAACCCCATGCTTCTGCAAGTAACCAGGGAAGAAGAGTGTCCAGTGGGGTTCGGTGAGCACTGGTGCCATGGGCTCTGGCTCGCTGATTTATTGGCCCCTGGGTTGCTTGGTGAGGGAGTCCACTCGGCAACGAAATCCGCCAGTGCTTGGCTCTTGATTGCGAGCCGCGGCAAGAAGTTGAGATCGAACTCCACTAGCTCTGCCGCCCATTTGGTGATGTTTTTGATCACTTTGGGGCTACGAAGCACCATCCCCAGTGGGAATGAGGTCACCACTGAAACTCTGTGTGCCTGAAAGTAATGGCGAAGCTTCCTCGACGCGATTAGCACTGCATACAACAACTTGTGTACTTCAGGGTACCTTATTTTTGCTTCATGTAGGATTTCGCTAATGAAGTAGACTGGGCGTTGGATGGTCCAGACCCTACTTGGGTAATCTGACGCCTCTTCTTCCATCTGCTCCGGGCCAAGAGACTCTGTGTTCCCTGAACCCGGGGCATCATCTAGGGGCTCAGACCCAGAGGCTTCTCGATCTCCGGGGCACCCTAGGGGGACCGGGTTGCCCTCCGGGGGCTGGGACCCGGAGGCAACTTGGTTATCGAGGCCCCCTGCGGGTTCCAAGCCTTGTGGCTTAGAATCCGTGGCAGGGGCCCCATCTGTCCCTTGGGGCTGGCGGGGACAAGACCATTATGCAACCAAGATCATACTTACCACCTCCATCGTGGCGACGATGTAGAGGTACAAAGGCTCCCTGGGCTCTGGTGCTACCATGATGGGTAGAGACGTAAGTTGTTGCTTTAGCTCGCGAAATTCCTTCTCTGCCTTGTCAGTACAGACGAACGGTCCAAACTGATGCAACAGTTTGGAGAATGGGAGGGCGTGTTCAGCTAGTCTAGAGATAAACTGGCTGAGCGCTGCTAAGCAACCTACAAGCTTTTGCACGTCCTTGATGCGGGCTAGAGGCCGCATCAGCTCGACCACCCTGATCTTCTCCGGGTTGGCCTCAATCCCTCGGTGTGAGACCAAGAAACCAATGAGCTTCCCAACTTTAAATTCGAACGCACACTTGTTTGGGTTAAGCTTTGTGCGTGTGGTACGTAACCTGTCAAAGACTAGGGCGAGGTTGTCTAGCAATGATGTATGTGATTGGATTTTGACAACAATATCATCGATGTACACCTCTACTAGGTCCTGAATGAGATCGCCAAATGTTTTATGCATGGCACGTATAAAGGTAGGGAGGGCATTCCTAAGATCGTAAGGCATGGAGACATAGCACTAAAGGCTATCTACGGTTATAAATGTGGTATGTTCTTCGTCCTCTCTAGACATAGGGATTTGGTGGAACCTGAGTAAGCATCCAGAAAGCAGAGTAGATTGCATCCCGAGGTCGAATCTACGATTTAATCTATCCTAGGGAGGGGGGAAGGATCTTTAGGACATGCCTTATTGAGGTTATTGTAGTCGATGCACATCCGAAGCTTCCTGCCAGCTTTGGGGAGAACGACAGGATTGGCCAGCCACCTGGGATGATGGACTTCCCGAATGAAGCAAACATCGAGCAGCTTCTTGATCTCTTCATGGATGAAGTTCTATGGCTCAATGGGCTGCTTTTGTGGCCTCTACTGTGCCGGCCGAACATTGGGATAGATCTTCAGATGATGCTCAATCACTTCCCTTAGGATGCCAGGCATCTACGATGGTTGCCACGCAAATACATAGACATTAGCTCACAGGAAAGCGATGAGCATTGATTCCTGCTTGCTGTCTAGACTCCCTGCAATGCGGGTGGTCTGGGCAGCATCAAAGCCAATCTGGATAGTCTTGATGGGTACATCGTCATTGTTGGAGGGCTGTGCCCATGACGTAGCAGCGTAGTCGCGCTCCTGCGAGCTTGGCGAGGGCTGACTCGGTCCAGCATCACCCGAGGCAGGTGCTGGGGCTGCTGCCAGCACTTAGACCTTCTCCAAAGCTGACACCAGAGCAGCGCGATCTCCGCAGATCTTTAGGACACTGGTAGGAGTCGGCATCTTGAGGACAAGGTAGCCGTAGTAGTCTAGATCCATGAACTAGTACAGGGCTGGCCTACCGATGATGGCGTTGTAGAGGAGGCTGACCTCCGCGACATCAAACAGGATGTTCTCCGTCCTGAATTTCTCGGGTGTCCCGAGGGTCACCCAGAGGTGGACGTTGCCGTATGGGACAATACTCCCTAGCCCTACCCCGGAGAATGATCTCGATGGGGCGAGCTTGGACGCAGAGATCTGCAGCTTGTCGAAGGCCTCACGGCCAATGAGGTTGAGGACGGCCCCTCCATCTATCAAGACATGGTAGAACTTGACATTAGCGGTGGTGGGTGTGTTGAGGAGGGGCAGAAGCCCCGCTCCTGCCATGTTCTCGGGGTAGTCGGAGGCGTTGAAGCTAATCGGTGTCTCCATCCATCTGTGATGCGGTGTCAGGGCATGAGATGGAGCTAGCAACGCTACCGCCCGATGCAGGGTCTTGACCGCATTCTAGGACGTGGGTTCTCAAGATCCCCCGCAGATGACATGGAGTGCTTTGCAATGCTCGTGGTCACTATTGGCGTCGAAGTCGTTATCCTAACATACTGTTTCAACGGCCCGTTCGACCTTTTGCAACTCCATTTCCACGTTTTTGCCAACCTGTAGGTTGACCTTCTACAGCTCGAACTCGCTGCTGCTGACAAGCTTGATGCTTACCATTGCGATGAAAGCGCAACCACTTTTTAGAGGAAAAAGCCCCTACCTGGCGCGCCAAATGTCGAAGTGTTCTTGCGACACTTCCCTCGAACCTGCTGTGCGAGTAGCCCGCAAATATTATTGATCGGCAGGGCTTAGTCCTCAATGGAGATTGCGCGTATGAGAGTGGTGAGACAATGGTTTTTACGTGGTCCAGGCCGCCGGAGCGTAATACCCCACTCCACGATGAGGTTGTATTGCTCGTGTGAATGAGTGTGTAGCGTGTGTATGCGTTAGATTGGGAATCCTTTGTAATGTGGCGGTCGGGTCCTTTTCTAGACAAGGATGCATGCCTTACAAGTGGGGTCCGTGGCCCGACAGGTGGCCCCGGGTCGATCTTATCCTAAAGATCTAAGGCTTCCCACATAAGCTTCCTCTGATCGTGGCTTGAAGACTCTCCGACTCGCCACCTAAGACACTAGTGACCCATGCGTAGTCATTGACGGTGTCAGAGGATGTCTCGTCCGTTTGTCTTGTCACCGTGAGCTAAACACTTGGCGGAGCGGGGTAGGCTTGCGGCGTCTTCACTATGATGTGATTGGGTGCAGCGTTCCCTAACCGTTGGCGTGCTCCGTGTTATCCGTCGGAGGTGGGTGCATGTCTTCAATGCTTGATTTAGACAGGGCGCACCATCCCTTAACTCCCGCATCCCACCGCCCAAGGCAAGTTGCGGGACACGTGGTAGCTTTGGGACTGGCCACTGCCGGGGAGGCCAAGTCCGGTACTTCGAGGCACGTGGCAGCCCTGGGGCTCTTCGGGGCACGTGGCAGCTACGAAGCCCTTCTCTGCGGGGGGTGTCTGGCCTTGTGCTTCGAGCTACGTGGTTGCACCAGAGCCCGCTCCTATAGTAAAGTGAGGTATCGTCCAGCTAAACACGTGGCAGCTTGAGAGCCCGTCTCATCGGAGGAGCTGGGTCCCGTCTTGGAGGTCCACGTGGCAGTGTACGATCCCATACTTGAGGAAGGCTGGGGTCCGGTGCCTTCTGGACACGTGGCACCATTGGAGATACTTAGGTACTTCCAGCCTGTGTGCGAGGGTACCCCGTATTCAGGGTACCGACAATATCCTTTATGCATGGGGTTGCATCCTAAGAAAATGCATTATTTTGACCAAAATGCTAACTTATGCACATTGTATGGACGCAAATTAGGCCAACATGCACAACCAAAGACCTTGAATTGATCATAATCAGATTTGGTTCCAAATATTTTTCTAGAGGAGTTTTGTAACCAATAACCTTGGATGGAGTTCTATTGATAAGATAAGCAGCAGTTGTGAAGGCTTCATCCCAAAACTTTAGAGACATGCATGCATGATCCAAAGGTGTAAGATCCACTTCTACAATATGTCGATGCCTGCATTCTGCGGCCCCATTCTGTTGATGTGTATGTGTTAGAGAATCAGTCTTCACCTCAACTCCGAAGACCTAGAAGACTTGGACGTTCAAAACACACGGACATTTTCTAGTTTTGTTAGAGTAGCATCGTGTTGATCGTGTGTTCAGCAAGTTGGTTTATGATCCACGAATATTGCAATGTAGTGGAGTTAGTGTGTGCGTCTTTGTAGATTCTTCAACTACTACATTCAGTGTATAAATAAGAGACAATATCCCACAGTGGGGATTGTGATTGGTAAAACTCTTTTATGGTATCAGAGCCACAATATAAATTTTGAAAAATTTGCCATGTCTGACTAGCCAGCCTCTGCGACCTTCAAAACCTCCTCCTCTGCTGCGCCATCCAATGGCCTTCTACCAATGCCAACAATTAGTCATACAGTGATTGTGAAGCTGACTGTAACACCCTTATTTTCAAAACAAAGAAATAAAATGGAGTGCATATGTTTGTGCATTTTTGTTTGATTGTTTGACTTCAAACGAATAAAATTCGCTAAGAGTTTAAATTTGAAAATAAATGAAAAAAAAGAAAGAAAAAAAGAAAAGAATAAAAATCCTACCTGGGCCTAAGTTCCCACCCGCAAGGCCCAAGTCTCCCTCCCTCCTTTTCCTTTTCTCTCCGCCGGCCCAATAGCCCATCCTTTTCCCTCGGCCTAGCGGACCCCGCACCAACCCACTTGGAAACCTCCTCCCTTCTCTCACTTCCACGCGGGCCCCACCTGTTAGCCTTGTCTTCCCCAATAGCAACCGCCGCCTCTCCTTCCCTCTTCATGCTGCTCGCGCGCCCGCATCGTGCCCCCGACAACTGCTGCCCCAATCAACTGCCTCCCCCTACAAGTAACCCGTCCGAGCCCCCCACTCTTCCCCCACTCCCCATTTTCCGACGCCCTCACTCACCGAAACCCTAGCCCGCAACCATCGCCATGTTCGCACCCGCCCATGCTTGATGCCCCATGATTCCTTGGCGTTCTGGCTGTCCCTGATGAGCCGTCGAGGTTGGCGACGCCGCGCCGCCCCATAGGGCTCTTCTGCGACGAATTTCACCGTCAGAGCCACCACCTCGACGACGCCGAAGTTCGAGCCATCGACCTCGCCATCGCCAGCTTGTCTTTGGTCGTTTCTCCTCGTGCGTGTTGCCCTAAGTGAGTTGCCCGCCCTCTCCTCGTTCTCCTCGTCATTTTCCGTCGTCGATATTGGCCCTAGAGCACCGATTCGCCAAGCTCCGGCGAGGGTCTGGCCATGGGCCGTCGCCTTGCCCACTACTGGCGTCGCCCACCTCACCGATGGCGACGTGGCCACTCCCATGCCGTCCATTCTTGGCCGACGGTCGAGACTAGAAGGCTCCATACCATTTCAATTGTTTAAAATCCAGGCCATCTACTTGAGATCCTACGGCCAAGATTAGCTCAAGCAGTAGCCCTTTGTAATTTTACACATAAACCCTTGCAACTTAAAAAGAATTTGCATATAGGTCCTCAGTTTTATGGAAACACCCCTGTATTTAATAATCATTATGTAAATGTTATTAAAATGTGTAGAACTTAATGGGAGCCCCTGTTAACTTGATTAATTACTTTTCAAGCAATTTGTAATTTACATAAAAGCCCCTGAATATGTTAGAAATAATATTAGGCCCCTGATCATGATCTGTTTTTACATAATAGTCCCTACCTTAGTCAAAAATTACAATAAAAATATAAATGTTAATATATTTTCACGAAATCACTCTCATAATTTTTATTACCAATAGTAGTCTTGTTTCTTTTTTAATAATGTGTATTAATTATAGGGTAAATATAATAAATACAATTAACATATAAAATATTAAATTAATTCTCGAAAATTCAAATGAATCAAAATAAAATCTAGAAATTTTATAGAAATTATTTTATAATTAAACCTTGTCGGAATTAATTATTTTAACTCCTAATTAATGTCACACTTGGTCAATTAATTGTTAAACCATTAAATATTAATACTAGACATATTTTTATTATGAAAATATGTATACATAAATATATTAAAACATCCATAAGTTATTAAAATAATATAAAACCTTAGAAAATGAAGAAAAAATAATATGAACTCACAGATAATATCTAATTTTCTTAGAAAGCCATATTTGCATAATATAATTCCTTTTATCATTTGAATAATTACTATATTTACATAGTTTGAATTGGAAACTTAACTATAACGCAACAAAGCACTCATAAATCCAATTTGAGTTATAATAATAATATTAGTATTGCTTGTATGGTGTACTGTTAGTGATTGCTTTTATTTCTATTGCTTGTATGGTGTAGTGTTAGTGATTGCTTTTATTTCTATTTGGACAGTAGTTTATACGCATGCGTATCTTGACCAAGAAGCGACATGAAGATATGGAGACCAAGAATTCCATCAAGAAGACTAAGCAGCTAAACAATATAAGGCAAGTGCCCTTGACCATGTTGTGCCTATTTTAGGGATTATAGTTAGTTAAATGCTTAATTTATGTGAATCCTATTCTATTTACCATTCCATATAATTCCTTGTTGCTCAATATGGAAAGGGTGGTACTTATGGTTTATGATTATTTATGCTTAGTCATGCATAATAGATGGGGGGGGGACATCGATCATATATGTCACTTATGGTTTATGATTATTTATTGAGATATGGAAAATGAATTGCAGTGCATAGGAATCTGGCGGGTTAGTTTGAATGGTATGGTGAAGTATGCACGAGACCTGGGAATGAAATTTCGATCTTGCCGGGTTCTAAGAACCAGTTTATGGAGGAAGTCACTAAGCTTTATAATATCTCCACAAGACTGAATATGGGGCAGCCTTGTCAATTAATTAGGCCTCTCCCAGCGTAATATTGGTGATCGAATAGTGCGAGGAATTGGTTCAGAGTTACTGGGATTTGCATGGCTCAAGAGGGGGCAACTGGGGTGTTGAGACGCAGTTATCGGCTCGCACTTTTGTATAGGGGCGAAACCTCAGAGGGCTAGTACGCGTCGGGAGAACCTTTGTAAAGACCTCGTAGTGATCTCCTAGCCACACACCTACGGAAGTGTGAAATGTGGGTTGCACACTACTGGCGTCAGGGAGGTTTATTTAGTCCACCTGGCAACTGAGGATGAAATCACGGCTTGTGGGTAAAGGAGACATTCTCTGCAGAGAATGAAAAACTGTCATGACAGCCGTGCTCACGAACAAGAGGGGCTTGGTGTCGAATTCATAACTAGTCAAGTGTTGGAATGGTGGTTGGGAATAGACATTGGTATTGGTTCTTTATTTATTATTCTGTTATGGTTGGCATTATTCACCTAGATGTAGGTTGCTAATGAAAGCTAAGGATAGATGTAGGGATCGAATGCCCAAGAGGGGGGGGGGGGTGAATTGGGCTATTTCAAATTTTAAGTCAATTTAAAGCTTAAGTGAAATCTAATTCTCTAAGCAAGCCAACAGTGCAATTAAGGGAATTAAGTGCGGAATTGAGAATTGCGTAATCGTAAAGGAGTAGGGAGGAGGAATGCAAACGCTCGAAGACACGGGGACACGTCGATTTTTCCCGTGGTTCGGTGAAATCACTAGGATCCACCTACGTCCACGTTGTGGCACCCACCTAAGGGTATCGCCACTCCCAAGTCACCGAGACGAGGGAATCCACTAACTTCCTCCGTTCGCCATCCTTGGCAAGGTGGAGCTCAAGCCTTGTACAACTTCGATCCTCCGGGCTTCCACAATGGTCTCGGCAAGCTCCGGAGCGATCTCTTCACTCTCCTCTTGATACAAGGTGAGTGCAATTACCAAGAATGCACTTTCTCACGGCTCTCCCTACTCTAGAGTCTCCACTCACCCAGAGAGGACGCACACAAGCTTAACTCTAAGAGGAACTAGCCTATATCTTGAGGTGTGAAAGGGTTACAAGAGTGTGAAAATGAGTATTCTAAGTCTTGGACACTTGGGGAATGTGTAGTGGTGCTCTTGTTGTTCAGCCACCTCGAAATGACTGGTGGGAGGGGGTTAAATACTCAGCCCAACCGAATTAGCCGTTGGAAAAGTGGGCTGATTACTTTTTCTGTGTACATCGGATGATCCGATGACCCCCTTTTATGAGCATCGGTCTAATTTGATTGGCTGACGTCATTCTGTCAGAAATGACCGTTATTAGACCGATGCTTCACCTTCTTCATCACCGGAGGATCCGATGAATAGATCTTCAGTCTGGTTGAGTTGATAATTTGCTTCTGTTGTAATCGACCGATGTGCATCTGCCTTCAACATCGGATGATCCGGTGTTCAGTCCTTCAGAACACTTCAGATGAATTTGCTTACTGTTGTATTCATCCGATGTTCACTTGATACACATCGGATGATCCGGTGTGTACTTCATTCTGAGGTCTTCTTCTTCTGTTGAGTCCAAATCGACCGATGTAGTCATTCTTCAGATCACCGGATGATCCGGTGTGTACAATTTGTTTCCTTCGAGTTGAGTTAGACTGATCTTTTGGATTTTGGACTTCTGACCTCTTGAACACTTGTTTGTATGGCTCTTCTGATGGATATGGAGCTTCTTGTGTTGCCAATTTTGATAAGGTTGCGTCGTTGTGCGAGTTCTTCATTTGTTTCCGATTAACCCCTTAGGTTAGTTCGTTGAGGGGTCTCCTTTTGCATCCAATGAGCAGTAGATGACATTTATGAGTGATTGATCGACGTTTGATTCATTGTACATGAAACCTCGCATCCACAAACTCATTAGAAGTAGTTAACGGTTGTCATTAATCACCGAAACCGTACCTCGTGGGGGCCTAGATGCTTTCAATCTCCCCCTTTTTGGTGATTGATGACAACACAACGAGTAGAGCATAAAAGTAATGGAATTTGAAACGCAAACGCAATGCTCATAAAGAAATGTAATCGGAACAACATGCAACACAAGGAGCTTGAAGGCTCAAACAGTGATCAAATGTAAATCATAAGAGTGAAGTAGCATACTGAATTACAAATAGTAGCAAATGATAACAATCAAGTCTCAAATAGAAGCAAATAACAAGTCTGAAAGCAAATAGATAACTAGCACTCCCCCTAAGCCCAAGACACTCCCCCTAACTCTAACTCTTCTCCCCCTTTGGCATCAAGACACCAAAAAGGGAAGAGGAGTACCTAGGACTCCGGAGCGCTCGGGGCGACGGTGAAACGGTCGACGTCGGCGGTGCTGTCGTCGGAGCTGCTCGAGGTGGAGGTCGCAGGTGCTGGCGCTGGAGCGGGAGGAGCTGGAGCTGCTGACGCTGCTGGGGCTGCTGGCGCCGCTGGGGGATCTGCTGGGGCTGCTGGCGCCGGTGGAGAAGGTACTGCCGGTAGAGGTGAGAACTGGAACGGCACTGACGAGGCTAGAAGAGGTGACATGCTGAAACTCGGTACAGGCGACGCCGGTGCTGGAGCTGCAGTGGGTGCCAGTGGAGAAGCTGCTGGAGCCTGACCAAGACCCGGCTGCTGGGGCGGAAGGGCTATCCCGGTCTGCTGGTAGAGGTTGGTGATCAACCCCAGGATGCCCATCATAGCCTGCTGAGTCTGCTGCTGCTGGTCCAGGGTCCTCTGGTGCATCTGATCCACCAAGCTCGTGAACCGGTCCGTGTCCTCGCGCCTCTGGCGAGCCATCTCTAGCTGCATCTCTGTCTGCTGCCTCTGAAGCTCTGCGAGCCGCGCAGCCTGCTCTGCCCTGGCCTGCTCGGCTGCAAGCCGGTCCTGCCGCTGCTGCTCGACCATTTGCTGTAGCAGTGTGGTGAGCTCGGACGGCTGGGACACCTGAGCCTCTGACACTGGTGGAGGCGTCGGTGGTGCAGCAGTGGAAACTCCCGCCTCCGCGTCGTGCTGCCTCGGAGAAGGAGGCGGAGGAGGGAAGTACTCCTCAACACTGTCGCTGGTGTCACTGTCTGACCACACGTGCTCAAGTCCACCTCCCTGAGCCTCAGCCTGAGCGAGCGCCTCATCCTCCTGAGCTAACTCGGTCCAGTCCTCCTCAGAGAGACGAGCTCTGACCTGACGCTCGACTGGACGGCCAAGGCGGCGATCTCCAGGAGTAGGCACTCGGTAGTGGCCGAACCGAGTGGCGTGGAGCTCTGTCAGGGGAGCAGTGGCTGGCGAGTCCTCAGGAGCTAGCAGGAACAGCAGACGGCAAATCCAATGCCCGTAGACCAACTGCCTCAACATCCCGACTCCGTCAGTGATCACGTCCTCCATCTCGCAGATCAAGATGTCCACGATATCAAATTCCATCCCGTTCATCACATAGAACAGGATGGTCTGCTGGAGGCTCGTAAAGCCCTCTAGGTAGCCGGACCTCGGTAGAAGGGTACGCCTGAGGATGTGGTGAACTGTCCGAGCGGCTGGAGTGAGGAGAGCTGGCACCCTCGGCTGGTCTGGCGTGAACGGAGCGGTGAACAGACCTCTGATCTCCTCAAACGGTGGTGACACTCCCCCTGTCAGCGGCCTCCTCGGCGGGTCGGCTCCACCGTAGATCACCTCATGTAGGCAAGTGAGGTGCGTGTCCACTCCAAGTAGCTGTGCCAGTCGCTCTCGAGACACGGTGTGCTGCTGCCCCAGAAACATGAAGTGGATCGAGCGCCGACCCTCTGAGATATAGAGAGTGGCGTAGAAGACTCGAACCCACTCCTCCACGTAAGCGCTCCTCTGGCGAGAGAGCAGGTCCACAAGGCCTCTGTACCTCTCGAAGAACGGCCTGATCCCGTGGCCAACTGCTGTGGCAAGCTGAGTCCAGTCGATGTAGGTGTGCTGGAACAGCTTATGGCCCCGACGCCTGTACGTCTCGTACAGGGACGCCTGTGTCAGGGTCCAAAAGCGAGGATCAACCCTAGTGTCCCTGGGCTGTGGGAACCACTCCTCTGGCAATACTGTCCATCTGAGCTTCTTCAGTTGTTTTGCCTTGAGCTTGCGATAATCTGTAAGCCTGACATCCTCAGCAACTCTGGCAGCGGTATCCATCTCGTAGATGGCCCTCTAGGCCTCTCTATCCTCTGCGCGGTCGGCAGCAGTGGGACGCTGACTCGCAGTGGGGGTCTGACCTCCCCCTCGGGTCCTGACGGTGCGCCGGCGAACCAGTGGCGTCACCTCAGTCTCCTCCTCGTCCTCAGAGTCGTCGGGCGGCACGAGCTGCACTGTGGGCCGCTGCTGCCTCTGCCGAGACTCGCGGATCCGCAAGGAACCGCGACGGCCGCGCTCACGCTCCTCTGCGGCGCGAGCGGCCAACTCTGCCCGGCGAGCTTCCTTCGAGAGCTTCTGTTTCTTCGCTGCGGGCTCCTCGATGGCCTTGCCTTTGTCCTTGCGATCACGGCCCATCTCAGCGACGAAAAGGATGAACGACGAACGGCGACGCAGCGATTTTGACGATGTCGCGTGGTTCGTGGGAACCCTAGCGACGAGGCGGCTGCGGTGGCGACAGCCGGCAGGGGCGACGGCGGCGGCGGTGGCGACAGCCGGCGAGGGCGACGGCGGCAGCGATGCCGGCAGCCGGCAGGGGCGACGGCGGCGGCGCGGCCCGAGGTGGCGGCGCGGGAGGCGCGGCGGCGGTGGAGGCGCGGCGGCGGCTGGAGGCGCGGCGGCGGCTGGAAGCACGGCGGCGGCTGGAGGCGCGTCGGCGGTGCGGGAGACGAGGCGGCGGAGGAGGCGCGGCGATGAAGGGGTGGCGGCGCGGAGTGAGGAAGTCGAAGCGGCGGCCGTACGATTTTTAATAGGAACCCGATGACCTAGCCGTTACGCGAACACCGGATCGACCGATGCGCAAGGGAGGTGGTCATCGGTCGAGTTCAACAGAGAGTTAGTCCAAAAACTCTCTTTGCACACCGGATGATCCGACGTTGCTACGTCGATCATCGGTCGAATTCATCAGGGTAACAGAGGATTGAACATCGGATGCTCCGATGGTTCCTGAAATGAACTCATCGGTCGATTTCTGGTTCTGACTGTTCTGTTCGATGAATTGAAGCACCAATTGATCCGATGAGCTGCTGACCCTAGCATCGGATAATCCGATGACTACAAAAAAACTAAGAATGCCCAAATATGTCCTTTGACCAAACACGCAATCAAAGAGAAACACACGTCTTAGGATTTTTTTTGGGCAACCCCTCACCCCTCAAGAAGCTAATATGCCAATAGCTTGGCTAGACCTTAATGCAAATGAAACACCGAGAAAAAAAAAAGGGAGGAAGAATATCCAAATGAAATGTAAGGCCCATGCTTTGTGAGCTAGAGTATGGAGACTTCTATCTCTTTAAAGCATGTTCCTTTAGAATTTTGCTCTTTCCACATCATATGAGTTGAGATATTGCATTTCAAACAAGTCTTCTTCTCATGATGTGGGTTCCCCTTTGTGACAATTCTACCGTATGCAATGCCAAACAAATTATAGTGCAAGAGAATAAATGAGTGCAAGTTTATATGGCAGGGATCATGCAAGGCATGAAATAAATCTATCTTGCCAAGTTTAAACCTTCCAAAGGCTTCCTCAGGGAAAAACTATTTCTAGCTCACCCCTATCCTTTGGGAGTTAGGCAAGACCTATATGACATGCAACCTTACATGAACATGGCAATTTACATGACGTTAGATGCATCTAGCACATTTAACTCACTTCAAAGCCTAGAAAAAGTTTTCTCATCAAGTGGTTTGGTGAAGATATCCGCCAATTGTTCTTCGGACCTAACACCTTGCAAAGAGATTTCTCCCTTAGCCTCATGGTCCCGCAAGAAGTGATGGCGAATATCAATGTGCTTAGTGCGGGAGTGTTGAACGGGGTTTCTAGCTATCTTAACCGCACTTTCATTGTCACAAAGGAGAGGCACACAACCAAACTTAATTCCAAAGTCCAAGAGGGTTTGCTTCATATATAGGATTTGGGCACAACATGCACCGGCCGCTATATACTCCGCCTCCGCGGTGGACAAAGCCACGGAATTTTGCTTCTTGCTCGACCAAGAAACTAGGGAACGCCCAAGTAAGTGGCAACCCCCGGAGGTGCTCTTGCGGTCTACACGGCATCCGGCAAAGTCCGAATCCGAGTAACCTAAGAGATGAAAACTAGCGTTCTTGGGGTACCACAAACCTACACTTGGGGTATGCTTGAGATACCGAAGTATCCTAAAGACCGCCTTCTTGTGCGATTCTTTAGGTGCCGCTTGAAAGCGAGCACACAAGCACACACTAAACATAATGTCGGGCCTAGATGCGGTAAGATATAGCAATGAACCAATCATGGAACGGTAATGAGATTGATCAATAGATTTACCGTCCATGTCCGCGTCGAGATGACAATTTGTCGCCATTGGAGTGCTTCTTGAGCTACAATCTCCCATCTCAAATTTCTTCAAGAGGTCCTTAGTGTACTTCTCTTGATGGATGAAGGTCCCCTCTTGAAGTTGCTTGATTTGAAATCCTAGGAAGAGGTTGAGCTCTCCAATCATTGACATCTCGAATTCCCTAGACATCATTTTGCCAAACTCATGGCTAAGAGCTTTGTTAGTTGAGCCAAAAATAATATCATCGACATAAATTTGACAAAGAAATAAGTCTCCGTCGATGTCCTTGGTGAAGAGTGTAGTGTCCACCCTCCCAATCTTGAAGCCTTGCATGACGAGGAAGTCCCTTAAGCGCTCGTACCATGCCCTTGGAGCTTGCTTGAGTCCATAGAGTGCTTTGTTTAGCCTATAGACATGGTTAGGGTTTCTTGGGTCCTCAAACCCGGGAGGTTGCTCAACAAACACAAGTTCATTAATATAGCCATTGAGAAATGCACTCTTAACATCCATTTGATAAAGCATGATATTATGATGAGAAGCAAAAGCAAGGAGTATGCGGATAGCTTCTAACCGTGCTACCGGGGCGAATGTCTCCCCAAAATCCAAACCTTCAACTTGAGCAAATCCCTTCGCCACAAGCCTAGCTTTGTTGCGGACCACCACGCCATTCTCATCTTGCTTGTTGCGGTAGACCCACTTCGTTCCAATCACATTCTTGTCCTTGGGTCGCTCCTCCAACACCCAAACTTCATTGCGGGTGAAGTTGTTGAGTTCCTCTTGCATAGCCATCACCCAATTGGAGTCTTGGAGAGCTTCCTCAATGCTTTTGGGTTCTACACACGACACAAAAGAGTAGTGCTCACAAAAAGATGCAACATGACGTGAACGAGTACTTACTCCCCGTGAAGGACTTCCAATGATTTGATCCATTGGATGTGCCTTGGAGATGCGCCCATGTCTCATCAACGGTTGTGAGTCACTTGGTGGTGGTGAAGCATCTTGCTCGTCTTGTGGTTGGACTTCATCTTGGACTTCATCTTCTTCTTGGTGTTGTGTGGCTTGTTGGTCTTGCATAGGCAATGGATCATCTTTGTCTTCTTCTTCATCCACTTGAGGCGCCAT
This sequence comes from Tuctoria greenei, assembly GCA_036927565.1. Classification (NCBI taxonomy): domain Eukaryota; kingdom Viridiplantae; phylum Streptophyta; class Magnoliopsida; order Poales; family Poaceae; genus Tuctoria; species Tuctoria greenei. The sequence continues at coordinate 74,956,544 of JAYESD010000005.1, read as the reverse complement.
GGAGGTGTTGATGTTCGGACTTGAAGCTCCCCCTTGATCATGGCTCTCCTCAACTTCGGGCTTGATGTCTCCTATGGTCATGTTCTTCATAGCTTCTCGTAGAGGCTCATCATCTATATCATCATGACCAAAACTCTCCTCTTGGGAGCCATTAGTCTCATCAAACTCAACGTCACAACTTTCTTCAACTAACCCGGAGGTTTGGTTGAATACTCGATATGCCTTTGAGTTTGACGCATAACCAAGGAAAATACCAACATCGCACCTTCTTTCAAACTTACCAAGTCTTTTCTTGCGGTAGATGTAGCACTTGCATCCGAAGACCCGGAAGTAGGAGATGTTGGGCTTTCTTCCAATGAGGAGCTCGTAGGGAGTCTTTTGGAGAAGTCGATGAAGGTAGACTCTATTTGCGGCATGGCATGCCGTGTTGATCGCTTCCGCCCAAAACTTCTCCGACGTCCCATAATCATCAAGCATGGCTCTCGCGAGGTGATTAGTGTCTTGTTCTTTCTCTCAACAACACCGTTTTGTTGAGGGGTGTATGTAGCCGAAAATTCGTGCTTGACTCCTTCACGGTCACACCACTCCCCAATATTGTAGTTCTTGAACTCGGTGCCGTTGTCACTCCGGACCTTGATGATGGGAAGTTGGAATTCCCGTTGAGCTCGTTTTGCAAAGGTCTTGAAGACTTCCGGAGTTTCACCCTTGTCACCTAAAAACAAAGTCCAAGCATAGCGAGAGTAATCATCAACAATAACGAGACAATAGAGATTACCGCCAAGGCTTTGGTAGGTGGACGGTCCGAAGAGGTCCATGTGAAGTAGTTCGAGCGGCTTGGAGGTAGACACCATTGTCTTCATTGGATGGTGCGAAGCCACTTGCTTCCCGGCTTGACATGCGCTACATAGCTTGTTCTTTTCAAATGTCACGTCCTTTACGCCGGTCACCATCCCTAGCTTGAAGGACTTCTTGAGCTTGCTCATTCCTATGTGAGCAATCCTCCGATGCCATAGCCACCCCAAACTTGTCTTGGTGAAGAGACAAGTGGTTAGGCTTGCGCTCTTGTTGGAGAAGTCCACCAAATATAGATGACCATGCCTAAAGCCCTTGAATATTAGTTATTTGCTAGCTACACTAGACACCACAACACCATCTTTGTCAAATGTGCACGTTAGTCCAAGATCACAAAGTTGAGCAATAGAGAGCAAATTAAAGCTAAGAGACTTAACGTAAAGCACATTCGAAATGGACAAGTCATTAGAAATTGCAATTTTACCTAAACCAATTACCTTCCCCTTTGAGTTATCACCAAAGGTGACTTGTTCATGATTGCCGGGGTCTTCTATGGAGGTGAACATACCATCATTGCCGGTCATGTGTTGAGTGCACCCACTATCGAGTACCCAATGTTTTCCTCCGGCTTTGTAGTTCACCTACACACATGAAGTTAGTTTTTGAGTTTAGGAACCCAAGCCAACTTAGGTCCTTGTATGTGTGATACAAGTGATTTTGGGACCCAAAGTTGCTTGGGGAGCTTCCCCTTCATGCCCTTGATGTTTTTGCCAATGAACTTCGCCTTCACATTTCCACCTACTTTGCTCAATAGATAGTGACAATCATTGAAAGTAGATGAATAGTTAGGAGGTAATTTTGGAGAAGGACGAGTGGGAAGAGGGCACTCCCTAGTGTGATGTCCGGTGACCTCACAATGTTGGCAATAGGATCCCACTTCCTTGATGAAGCTTGTCCTAAGCTCCGGTGAGGGCACCTTCCATTTGTTGGGCGTAGGGAAGGTCCCAAGTCCCCTCTTGTTGAAGCCTTTAGCTTGTTGGAAGAGGATCTCCTTGTGCTTGTCCTCTCCCTTGGAAAGTCTAGCCACACTAGTGCGGAGACTTTCGATCTCGTCCATTAGCTCCTTCTCCCTATTAGCTTTCAATGGCAAAGACTCATGCAAATTGTTAGTGGCATGTGAACTAGCGGGTATTTTGCCATCAAGAGTTTCTTTCTTCAAGTTATTCAATTTTAGTTCCATTGCTTCATAGGAAAGACTAAGTGTCTCATGCTCTTGAACTAACTCGTTATGCTTAGCCAATAGTGCCGAGTTAGCTAAGTCAAGCTCATGGAACTCAAGCTTGATTTGAGCCTTCTCCTCCTCGATTTGCTTGACATGTGACTTGAGCGTTTCATGCTCATTAAGTATGGTGACATACTTGTCTTGCAAATCGAGGTTGGCACCCTCTAGCTTAGCGCGAGTTAGCTCAAGTGCCTTAACCTTAGCCTTTTCCCTTTTGATAATGGCATGATATTCATTTATCATAGATGCTAGTTCATCGGGAGAAAGTTCATCATCACTTGAGTCATCGCATACCTTTGTGTTACCTTTCGCCATAAGGCACATAGGCGGTGGAGGAAGGGGTGAGTCATTCTTGTTGACGATAGCGAGGCTTGCCAAGTTTTCTTCCTCATCTTCACTATCATCACTTGTTTCTTCATCGGTGACCCACTCATTTGCTTCGCACATGAAGACCTTTTGAGGTCCTCTTCTCTTCTTTGGAAAGAGCTTGGTCTTCTTGCCTTTGTCAAGTTTCTTCTTTCCAAAGGTGCGCTTGGGCTTTGCATCTTCATCATCATCACTCTCTTCTAGCTTGCGATGCTTGCCCTTGTCCTTCCTCTTGTCCGGTCTTGGACAATCATATGATATGTGGCCTTGATCGCCACAATTGTAGCACGTCTTGTTTTCATCTCTCCTTGGCAAGAAGGCTTTCTTCTTGGGATCAAACGAGTATCCCTTCTTGGCAATCTTTGAGTTGAGACGTGAAAACTTCCTCATCATCAATGCAAGCTCATCATCATCATCATCTTCACTTGTAGCTTGTTCTTCCTCACTTGAGCTAGGCTCAACCACTTTCTTCTTCTTGGTATGTGTCTTCTTGGTTGAGGCCTTGAGAGCAATGGTCTTTAATGATGATGACTCCTCCATCATTCCAAGCACACTCATCTCATGAGCATGTATCTCTCCAATGAGCTCCGAGACCTCAATGTTGTCAAGTGACTCTTTTTGGAGCATTGAGTTGATGATGTTGTACTTGGGCTTGGGAAGTAGCATGAGGATCTTACGGTTGATGAGTCCCTTGCCAAGAGAAGCAATGTCAAGAGCATTAATTTCCTCAATGAGTACATTTAAGCGAGAAAACATTTGATTAACATTCTCATGAGGAAGCATTTTAAAATCATCATACTTGGATTTAAGCAAGTGATATTTGAGCTCTTTGACACGAGAGGAACCCTCATGGATCTCAATCAAGCAAGCCCAAATTTCACAAGCTTTCTCCTTACTAGCAATTCTAGCAAATACATCTTGACTAATGCACTCATAAATAGCATTCCTAGCCTTAGCATCCCATTTTAGTTGATCACCAATATATTCATGGTTGCCAAACCCCGCATGGGTCGCTTCCCACACTTCGGGAGAAATTGCCTCAAGGTAAGCGCGCATGCGTGCTTTCCAATAAGCAAAATTCTTGCCCTCGAAGGTAGGAACCGAACCCCCATTCTTGGCCATTTTTGCTCTCTAGCGGTGAAGCTAGAATGATCCAATGAGCAACCTTGCTCTGATACCAATTGTAGGGATCGAATGCCCAAGAGGGGGGGGGTGAATTGGGCTATTTCAAATTTTAAGTCAATTTAAAGCTTAAGTGAAATCTAATTCTCTAAGCAAGCCAACAGTGCAATTAAGGGAATTAAGTGCGGAATTGAGAATTGCGTAATCGTAAAGGAGTAGGGAGGAGGAATGCAAACGCTCGAAGACACGGGGACACGTCGATTTTTCCCGTGGTTCGGTGAAATCACTAGGATCCACCTACGTCCACGTTGTGGCACCCACCTAAGGGTATCGCCACTCCCAAGTCACCGAGACGAGGGAATCCACTAACTTCCTCCGTTCGCCATCCTTGGCAAGGTGGAGCTCAAGCCTTGTACAACTTCGATCCTCCGGGCTTCCACAATGGTCTCGGCAAGCTCCGGAGCGATCTCTTCACTCTCCTCTTGATACAAGGTGAGTGCAATTACCAAGAATGCACTTTCTCACGGCTCTCCCTACTCTAGAGTCTCCACTCACCCAGAGAGGACGCACACAAGCTTAACTCTAAGAGGAACTAGCCTATATCTTGAGGTGTGAAAGGGTTACAAGAGTGTGAAAATGAGTATTCTAAGTCTTGGACACTTGGGGAATGTGTAGTGGTGCTCTTGTTGTTCAGCCACCTCGAAATGACTGGTGGGAGGGGGTTAAATACTCAGCCCAACCGAATTAGCCGTTGGAAAAGTGGGCTGATTACTTTTTCTGTGTACATCGGATGATCCGATGACCCCCTTTTATGAGCATCGGTCTAATTTGATTGGCTGACGTCATTCTGTCAGAAATGACCGTTATTAGACCGATGCTTCACCTTCTTCATCACCGGAGGATCCGATGAATAGATCTTCAGTCTGGTTGAGTTGATAATTTGCTTCTGTTGTAATCGACCGATGTGCATCTGCCTTCAACATCGGATGATCCGGTGTTCAGTCCTTCAGAACACTTCAGATGAATTTGCTTACTGTTGTATTCATCCGATGTTCACTTGATACACATCGGATGATCCGGTGTGTACTTCATTCTGAGGTCTTCTTCTTCTGTTGAGTCCAAATCGACCGATGCAGTCATTCTTCAGATCACCGGATGATCCGGTGTGTACAATTTGTTTCCTTCGAGTTGAGTTAGACTGATCTTTTGGATTTTGGACTTGTGACCTCTTGAACACTTGTTTGTATGGCTCTTCTGATGGATATGGAGCTTCTTGTGTTGCCAATTTTGATAAGGTTGCGTCGTTGTGCGAGTTCTTCATTTGTTTCCGATTAACCCCTTAGGTTAGTTCGTTGAGGGGTCTCCTTTTGCATCCAATGAGCAGTAGATGACATTTATGAGTGATTGATCGACGTTTGATTCATTGTACATGAAACCTCGCATCCACAAACTCATTAGAAGTAGTTAACGGTTGTCATTAATCACCGAAACCGTACCTCGTGGGGGCCTAGATGCTTTCAATAGATTTAATTCTTAGTGCTTAAACCAGTATCAGCCTTTCCTATTTGATTGGCCTTCATGTCATTTATTTCCCACACTTACTGAGTACTCTATGTACTTGTCAGTACCCGCCATACCGGGTACCCTCGCGCACAAGCTAGATCCACCTAGGTACCCCGCCTCCCAGCAGAGGCACGGTTCGAGGGCGCCACATGTTTAGAAGATCCGGACCCGTCTGCCTTAGATACGGGGTCCAGGGTACCTGCAAGAGACCCTAAAGAAGAGTTCAACTCCCCCTAGGAGACTAGCTCCCAAGCAGCCACGTGTCCAGCCGGAAAGGATCCCTCTCCCCTGTGAGACAAGGCTCCGAAGCTGCCACATGGTCCAAGACATCATACGGGCCACCTCTCGTATAGGCGGGCTCCAGCGCTGCCATGTGTCTCGCACGACGGGACCTGACCTCCTCCGCAGAGGTGAGCTCCCAAGCTGCCAAGTGATCCGCAAGACGGGACCCGACCTCCTCCGCAAAGGTGAGCTCCCGAGCTACCACGTGGTCCGTAAGACGGGACCTGACATCCTCCGCAAAGATGAGCTCCCGAGCTGTCACATAATCCAGCCACTTGCCCTGGACGGAGGGTTGCGGGAGTTAAGAGAGCGGTGCGCCTTGTCCCTATCAAGGATTGAAGATACACAGCTTCCCTAGACGCATGGCATGGCGCACGCCTAATGTTAGATACCGCTACGACCAATTGCATCACAATGAAGACGTCGCAGGCCTATCCCACTCCGCCAAGTGGGTACCTTACGGCGACACTGAAAGTTGGACGGGACATCTCCTGCCCTTGTGAGCAACAACGCATGGGCTACTGACGACTCAGGCGGCAAGACGGTGAGTCTTCAAGGCCACGGTCAGAGCAAGCTTATGTGAGAAGCCTTAGATCGTTAGGATAAGATCACCTCGCGACCACCAGTTGGGCCCTAGACCCCACTTGTAAGGCGTCCGCCCTTGTCAATAAAAGGACCAGACCGCCACCATTAAAAAGGATCCAACATCGATTCCTCGATACACACACACGCACACACACCCACTAGCAATACAATCCACCGTGGAGTAGGGTGTTTCGCTCCTTGCAGCCCAAACCACGTCTAAACCACCATCTCATATACTCTCATACGCACGTAACTTTATTGAGGCCTCAGCCCCGCCGAACAAGAACCTCTGCGGGCTGCTCCTTAGTAGATCCGGAGGAAGTGTCGCATTAACACTTTGACATTTGGCGCTCCAGGAAGGGGCAATTTCCCTCAAAAAAGTGGTAGCGCTTTCACCACAATGGTGTTCATCAGGCCCGTGGAAAGCAGTTTATGTGGTCGTCGTATAGTGACTAGATCCGTCGCTCGAGCGACACTCTTTGGTCGGTCACGCCCCCGTGCAGGTACGGCTGGCCAGAACGGTGCGTCAGAACCATCCCGGCCCAGTTGGCTCCCCCTACGCCGCTGATAGCAAGCCCGAAGAGCGCTCTGGCAGCAACCAGGGCTCTTCTCCAACACCCACCGTCGCTGAGCGCTTCCCAGGGAGCGGCTCAACAATGGGTCCAAGACATCGACCACTTCATCGTTACAGCCATCAACTCCCCCAACAGAGGAAGGAGTCATGTGTCACTGTCACGCACACCGTCCTTCGACCGTCGCACCGCCAAATCCCGCTCCTCCAGGCCTACGAGCGTTGGCCGGCTCCCCACGGAGGACCTCAGGGCTGAGCTTGACCATCGTCAAGCTCACATAGACGACCGAGTCATCATCGAGCGACAGTGAGAGAGGCAGCGCAACCTCGACACCGAATATGGTGCCCAATGCCCTGTTCATGAGGTGTCCTCCGCCCAGGGTGCACCGCAGGTAAACCCTCCGCCACCTAACCAGGAGTATGTCGGCTCGACGGCCCCCCTGCAGTATTCGGTGCAGCAGGGCATGCAGCAACAGTACTTGGCGCAGCCAGTACTGTTGCAGCAACACATGGCACAACCGGTGCCACAACCGCAGGTCCCGCAGGCATCACACGTTGTGCAGCAGACCCCCCTAGGGTATGCTACCCCGTATGCCTCTCTGGCAAAGCCCATTGGAGGCTGCACGGCGTTGGCTCCGCACCTCCGCATCGCGACGTGGCCACGCAAGTTCCGACCACATATGCCGAAGAATTTCGACGAAAGAATCTACCCAACCGAGTTCCTGCAAATCTACACCACGACGCACCATGCTGCAGGGGCGGATGAGACCATCCTGGCGAACTACTTCACAGTCTCCCTGATCGGATCAGACCGCTCGTGGCTGATGAACCTGCCTGAGGGGTCTATAACCTCTTGGGACGAGTTGTGCTGGCAGTTCACGGTGAACTTCGGCAGCTTCAACACGTGCCCCGGCACCGAGCTCGACCTCCACGCCGTGCGAAAGCAACCCAAGGAGATGCTGAGATCATTCATCTAGCATTTCTCCCAAGTACGCAACTCCATCCCCAACATCCCGAGTGCCTCTGTCATAGTGGCATTCCGCCAGGGAGTGCGTGACCACAAGATGCTCGAGAAGTTAGTCATGCACAACATGCAAGATGTCTCCGAGCTTTTCTCCATCATCGACCGGTGTGCCAGGGCGACAGAAGGTCGTGACTAGCATGCTCAGCCTGCCTTCAGAGCAGGCGGGGTTGGCCAAACTGGAGAAGGTATTGTTACCCCTGGTAGCAACAAAAAGAAGAACAAGAACCGGGGTGGCGGCCAGATCAAGCTGCTGCATGGGTCCCCCGTCGCGGCAGCTGCCACGACCGGAGGTGGCAAACCACCACACCCCGAGAAGCGTCTGCATCAGCCACCTGCACTGACGATAGTGTCGAGCCCTGCCCGGTGAACAAGACATGCGAACACACCGTGAGCGAGTGCCGAGAGATCAAGAGCTGCGTCCAACGCTACCAAGAGCGGGCGCAGCAGCGCCCGGACAACGCCCCCTTCTGCTAGCGGGAGGGCAAGCAGAAGGTTGACCCCAAGGTCGACGATGACGAGGAGATGGAGTACCAGACGCAAGAGCGGGCCGTCAAAGTGGTCCACCAAGATGAGGACTCCAACGCCAGCAGCAACCACGAGTGTAGGCCCGCCCTGTACCGATTTATGGCCGTAGACCACTACGGCTACCTTGTCCTGAAGATGCCAATCCCCTCTGGCATCATCAGGATCCGCAGAGATCGCACTGCAGCGGTGTTAACCTTGGAGCAACTCCAAGCCCTCTCAGCAGACCCGACACCTGTCCTGGGTGGCACTGGATCAAGTCAGCCTCCGCCGAGCTTGCGTCAGCGTGGAGCACCCGCTGCGCCCCGGCTGCAGCCCTCCGGCAGCACTGACACCCCCGTCAAATCTTCCAAGCTCAGTCCCGGCTATGCTCAGACCACTCGCAAGGCGGGCGGTCAAGGCATGAAGTAGGGACACTCGCTCATCGCCCCTCTAGCAGCTGTTGATAGCAGGTTGCCCTGCAATCATCACAGCTACCCTTGGAGCTTTGGGCACCCCTATTGTAAATATTAAGCTTAGTAGGACAGTGTAAAGGTTTTCATTGGACCTAGGAGCAGCACTAAGGACAGCCGAGCTCCGGGAGGGTCAGGTCCAGAGTGTGCAGTCATGTGACACCCGGTTCTGAAAAATTAACCAAGTGAACGCATATGTGTGCCCAGGACGTTCAACACACATACACGAGTGCATTCACAAAAGAGTATACAGGAAATTACCACAAAACAAGATTAATTAAGCTCATTTATTACACAAACCAGATTATCCTCGAATGCGGGCACTAATGAATATTAATGACAAGTTTCAACTAATGCAGCGGAAATAAACTAATGAAGTAACTAAGCAGCTAAGCAAAGGGTATAGCGCAGCTCCAACACTCCACAGGCAAAGCTGACGGTAGACACAGCCTAGAACTTCGCATTATCACCGTTAAACTCCCAATCCTGACCTGCAACTGTTGGTGCGGGAATTGCAAGAGTGAGTACATGTCGTACTTAGCAAATGTGGAAAGTATGACATGTAGCTGATTCAAATGACAAATATAATAAAGGCTAGGTGCTGAAAAGTACATTAAAACATTTGAAAAGCAATATATCATATGTATGTGAAATAATCCAATCATAAACCATGTAACCATCATAATACCAGTCCATATTCATTACCATCATCCATATTCCAGATTTCTCATTACCAATAACCATAATCAATATCAGAATTTGATTCATAACCCGCCATAACCGTATCATTAACCAAAACCATTACCAAACCATCCCAATACCAAGTTTCCCCTAATCATGTGAGGGTCCAGGTTCCTCATGACCGGGAGCACGGCTATCATGATAGTTTTAAGACACACTCTGGAGAGGTTGTACCGCTTTACCCACGTGTTTGTGATTTCATCACCTTTCGATGACTATAGAATCTCAATTATGCCGTCTCACAGTTCCTTAGGTGTATGGCCAAGAGATCACAAAATAGCCTTTACAAAGGGATTACTAGCCTATTTAGACCCCACTGAGGTTTCACCGGTGGCGATGCCTCCAATTGAGCACATCTTCAACAAAGGGCCCCCTCTTGAGCCTTTCGGATCCCAAGGTAGTCCCTCCAATCATCAACAAACCCAATCCGACTACCCCTTCCCCGAGCATTCTTAATGGTCCAAATAGCACTAGCAAAGCCCTAATTAATCAGCTACGCGGCACCCATACTTGGCCTCGTGGTGGCACTGTAAATCCTGGATGGTCGCTCCATGAACCGGTCCTTAGATCTAAAGCAAGCTAACCACCATAACATCCAACCCATCCACATACCAGCTTGCTTAGATCACCCATTACCATATCATATTAACCAGTCCGTGTTAATCATAATCTCATAAATGCAAAATTAAATAGTATAGTTGTTTTCTCATCCCAATTAATTAAGCAAAGAAAAAATGTAAAAAGCTCATCCCGACTCTCTACTATGAATTTGAAGTGACAAGGGTGGTTAAACAAAACTAGTAAACTTCCTATCATAGGATTCCCATCAAATTGACACAAGCATGCAGTTTGCAAACAAAACATTTATTTTAAAAACAGGATCAATATACTTCAAGGACACTTGCCTTGCATCAATAACTCTTGGTGCTGGAGATCCCCCGCGGCACTGTCTAGCGCAAATCCGTCTAATCCACACAATAAACATACAAGACAAGAAACACAATCAAAAAGTGCACAAATATTACTCAATATGACATGATATGCATTATTGATGCAAATGCAAGGTAAAACTAGTTAATAAGTTGCTTTTAATGTTTATTAACTAGTTTTAATAGTTATTTACAAGTTTGGTCAAGTTTGGAATTGATTCGAAACAATTTAGATTTAATTCAACAAGAAATAGATTGCAAAATCAGGCAAGTCCGCAGGAGGCCGGATTAGTCCGCACTGCGCAGGAACAACATATTAGGGTTTTCTAGATCGACGTGAATTTGGGGAAACAGGGTCGAATTCACGTAGGAAAAGGAAGTAGAAGGTATACCAGCTGTTTAGGACTCCAATGAATCAATTATCTTGGAGGCAACACTTGGATCTTGATGATTTAGGGTTGATGAAGAACTTGATGGTGAATTGTTGACGAAGAACGCGAAGTTGATGGATATTTTGATCCTCTTTCGTTTGCTCCTCTTCTTCTTCTTGCTCTAGATCTCCTTCTCCCTCCTTGGTGGCGTCTACTCACGAGCTAGGGTTTGGGTGAGGTTGGAAAAGTGGCAAATAGATGTCAAGCCAAGGGGTGGGGTTGTTTATATAGAAGTGGAGGCTAGGGTTAGATGGATTTTGAGTTTGAGAGGAGTAGAGACCAGTTTAGAATCCCACATGGGCTCTAAAAGAGTTAGGCATGACGTCCCTAGGCCCACTTAACGTAAAACCCAAGAAGCAAGTCATGAAACAAAATATCAACTCGGAGTCGCGATTTATCGGACAAGTCCGAAAAGCACCAGACTAGTTCGAAGTTGGTTAGAGAGAAATCGGACAAGTCCGGACTGGACATCGAACAAGTATGAACTTATCCAGAGGGGAAAAACAGACAAGTCTGGCCAAAAATCGGACAAGTCTGACTTTAGTCAGAGGGGAAAACGGGCAGGTCCGCTGGAACTACGGACTAGTCTGGACAAGTCTAGGGACTTAGCAAAATTTTCAAGGAATTGGAACACTGGAGTAGTCCGCACAGGACCGAACAAGTCCAAAAGTGTCCATAGGGAAATATAGACTAGTTCGCAGAAAAACGGACAAGTTCGTTTGAAGTTAGTGAGAAGTCGGACTAGTCCGCACTTCCCATAATTCTTAAGTGCAGTTTTGTTTCTAACTCATTTTAAACTTGTTCTTTTTTATGTTGCTCAATATTAAACATGTATATGAACTTATGCAATGCAATATGAATGAAAATGAGGGTGTTACAAGTCAGCTTGGCTTGGTCCCGAAACCTAAGCCTGTACACCATGCCTGCCTCTCTCATCATCCTGAAGCAAGTCGTTGCCCTCTTTTGTAAAAAGTCTGTCTCCCCCTATGAACACCGATAAAGAATCACTATTTTACTTAATGTTTTCTTAAAAACATTGTTCATTTAATTACGCACTAATTTTATAATCATACACGGTTATACATTTTGTAACTCACCCATGCTGAAGACATGCAGTCCTGCTACGCGCGTGTTCGGTTGAGGTACCTGCAGTGTGTGACAGGTTCTTCCGGCTACTCTCATCATTAGGGTCCTGTGGTGCCAGAAGGCTTCCCAGGAAAGGCCTCTGCCGAGCAGGAGGTCCAGGAGGTGTAAACTGCTTAGCCTGGTCTTGTACCCTAAGAATACACACCCTGCATCCCAGGCTACAGCCGAGTACTGGAGCCAGAAAGCTCACACCCTGAGGATGGCGGGAGCCAGACCCCGGAACACCAATGCATCGAATTACCCAAGCCCCGTGCGTCAGTCCAAGACAGTAAGACCTGACAAAGCTAAGGGAGAGGAACAGGTAAACCGGCGAGCAGACTAGTCCCCCCCTCTTTCTATCATATGTGCAGGACATCCAGCTCTGGCACCCACTAAGGGGTCTGCCGTCGACGTCCCTATGACTATGGTGGATGACACCGAAGCAACCAGCTCCAGCACCTCCCAAAGGGCTTACTGTCGACGTCTCTACGACGATGGTGGACGATGCCGGAGCAGCCACCTCCGGCACCTAGCAAGGGGCCTACTGTCGACGCCTCAGCACGGCGACGACAGCAACAAGCGCGGTTAAGTGAGTAAACTCTCCTGCCTCTCTTTTGTTGCTAACAGGGTTCTCTTGTGATAGCCTATACACCAAGGGCCTGCCGTCGACATCTCTACGATGATGGTGAACGACACCAGAGCATCCAGCTCCGACACCTCCCAAGGGGCCTGCCGTCGACGTCTCTACGACGATGGTGGGCGACGCCGGAGCACCCAGCTCCGGCACCTCCCAAGGGACCTGCCGTCGACGTCTCTACGACAATGGTGGATGACGCCGGAGCACCCAGCTTTGGCACCTCCCAAGGATCCTGCCGTCGACACTCCTGCGGAGATGGTGGATGACGGTAGAGCACCCAGCTTTGGGACCTCCCAAGGGCCTGCCGTCGACGACTCTACGACGATGGTGGACGACGCTAGAGCAACCAGCTCCAGCACCTCGCAAGGGGCCTGTCGTCGATGCCGTAGCATGTCAACGACAGCAACAAGCGCGAATAAGTGAGTAAACTATCCTGCCTCGCCCTTGTTGCTAACATGGTTCTCTTGTGATAGCCTGTACACCAGGGGCCTGTCGTCAATGACTCCACGATGATGATGGACGACGCCAGATCATCCAGATCTAGCACCTCTTAAGGGGCCTACTGTCGATGTCTCTACGACAGTGGTGGGCGACGCCAGAGCAGCCAGCTCCGGCACCTCCCATAAAGCCTACCATTAACGTCTCTACAACGATGGTGGACGACTCCAGTGCAACAAGCTTTGGCACCTCGCAAGGGGCCTGCCGTCGACGCCTCAGCACGTCAACGACTGCGACAAGCGCGGATAAGTGTGTAAACTCTCCTTCCTCCCTCTTGTTGCCAACAGGGTTCTCTTGTGATAGCCTGTACACCAGGCGCCTTCCGTCGATGTCTCTACGATGACGGTGAACAACACCAGAGCATCCAGCTCCGACACCTCCCAAGGGGCATGCCGTTGACGTCTACGATGATGTGGGCGATGCTGGAGCACCCAGCTCTGGCACCTCTAAAGGGGCCTGCCGTCGACGTCTCTACGACGATGGTGGAGGACGCTGGAGCACCCAGCTCCGGCACCTCCCAAGGGGCCTACCGTCGACGCTCCTGCAAAGATGGTGGACGACGCCGAAGCACCTAGCTCCGGCACCTCCCAAGGGGTCTGCCGTCGACGTCTCTACGATGATGGTGGGCGACATCAGAGCAGCCAGCTCCGGCACCTCCCAAGGGGCCTGCCATCAACGACTCTACGATGATGGTGGACGACGCCGGAGCAACTAGCTCCAACACCTCGCAAGGGGCCTGCCGTCGACGCCCCAACACGTCAACGACAACAACAAGCACGGATAAGTGAGTAAACTCTCCTGCCTCACCCTTGTTGCTAACATGGTTCTCTTGTGATAGCCTGTACACCAGGGGCCTCCCGTCGATGACTCCACGACGATGGTAGACGATGCTAGAGCATCCAGCTCTGGCACCTCCCAAGGGGCCTGTCGTCGACGTCTCTACTATGGTGGTGGGCAACGCTAGAGCAGCCAGACCCGACACCTCCCAATGAGCCTACCGTCGACGTCTCTATGAAGATGGTGGACGAAGCCGGGGCATCCAACTCCGGCACCTCGCAAGGGGCCTGCCGTCGATGCTTCAACATGTCAACGACAGCGACAAGTGCGGATAAGTGAGTAAACTCTCCTGCCTTGCTCTTGGTTCTAACAGAGTTCTCTTGTGATAGCCTGTAAACTAGGGGAAGCCATCGACATCTCTACAACGATGGAGGGCGACGCTGGAGCAGCCAGCTCCGACACCTCTCAAGGGGCCTGCCGTCGACGCTCCTGCGAAGATGGTGGACGACGTCGTAGCACCTAGCTCCGGAACCCCCCAAGGAGCCTGTCATCGACGACTCTACGACGATGGTGGACGACACCGGAGCAACCAGCTCTAGCACCTCGCAAGGGGCCTGCTGTCGACGCCCCAACACGTCAATGATAGCAACAAGCGTGGCTAAGTGAGTAAACTCTCCTGCCTCACCCTTGTTGCCAACAGGGTTCTTTTTTCATAGCTTGTACACCAGGGGCCAACCGTCGGTGACTCTACGACGATGGTGGACGATGCTGGAGTGTCCGGCACCTCCCAAGGGGCCTGCCGTCGACGTCTCTACGACGAGGGTGGGCGACGCCGGAGCAGCCAGCTCAGGCAACTCCCAAGGAGCCTACTGTCGACGTACCTACGAAGAGGGTGGACGACGCCAGAGAATCCAGCTCCGGCACCTCCCAAGGGGTTTGCCATCGACGTCTCTGTGATGATGGTGGACGACGCCAGAGCAACCAGCTCTGGCACCTCCCAAGGGGCCTGCCGTCTACGATGGTGGGTGACACCAAAGCAATCCACTCCAATTCCCCTGCTCCGCTAGGGGCCCATCGAAGACATACTATGATCAAGTGGTAGATGTGTACAACCAACTAACCACATCTACCAAGAGGCCTCTAAGGGGGTCCCATAGGCAGGAAGTCAACGGACAACACTTCGGCCATATCAATTGTGCAATCGTTGGTCCTCAAAAACAAACTAGCTCGGTAAAGGTTCTTCAAACCCTTACGATGCTAAGGACTCAGAACAACAGTTGAGAAGCGCAAAGAGAACCTAAGAAGTCAAATACAAATTCAGATTCATTAGGGAATATTTACAAAGGGGCGAACCCCAGATACAAAGATGAGATGCCAGCCTCAGTCCCTGGCGAATTGCGCGATGACATGTTTGGCAACATTCTTGACCTCTGCCGCTGTTGTCTCCTCGCGCTCTTCAACGGGGCCTTCAAAAATTGGCTCTAGTGGAAGATTAGGGTAACAGCTCCGGTAGCACACCAGGACATGGGATGCCAGCGTCTCTGCCACCGCCCTACCCTCGACTTCCAGACGCTGAACCAGCTGACGCTCCTGAAGATCGAGCTCCCGGGCACGGCGTTCCATCGTGCACTCCCGGGCTTGGAAAATGAGATCGTGCAGGAGAAGCTCCTGATGCTCAGCTGAGTGTTGTGGCCGATCCCGTGCCAAGTCCCTCTCCCGGAGCTCCAGATCTTCAATATTGGATATATTAATGCAGTTGAAATGAAAGATTTTAAACTTTAGAACCATAATTGAAATGATCGAGTTCAAATTAGTGATAATGATAAGAAGAAGAATAAGAATGTAAAAGAACATAAATAATAATAATTATAAGAATAATCATAAAAGCATGCATTCATCATGTTAATGAAATTAATTGAAGACTAAAAAATTAAAATCACGGCGAAAATTTTGGCCAAATTTGAAGTTTATAGTGGGCAATAGAAGGAAAAGGGAATAAAATTAATATATGATAATGAGTGATAGTATTTTTAAATTAGATAAATAATACATTTTCCATCTTGAGTGATTATATGTGGAAAATATATATATAAATTACAATTACTAGATAAATACGTTTGAATTCAAATAAAGTATAGAAATGATAAAGACAACCCTATCAGACCTTGTAGCACTATGTTTGAACTTATAATAGTATTGGTAATAAGATCTATAAATGAATACAATAAAAAAGGTGTAAATTTGTGCGACAACGAAATACTCTCTTAAAACTATTTAAAACAATTTCATCGTGTTGCGCTTCTTTATTGTGTGACGTATTGAACTTTTAAAAGTTTAAAATAAATTGTTTAACACCTAAAGTAGAAACGAAACCAACATTAAATTACTTGCAAAAACAAATGATAACTTGTCAATTTATTAAAACATAGATCATTACATTCCAACATTTTAGAATCTCGGGGCAGGATTCCGTTTAAGGGGGGTAGAATTGTAACACCCACATTTTCAAAACAAATAAATAAAATGGAGTGCATATGTTTGTGCATTTTTGTTTGATTGTTTCAATTCAAACGAATAAAATTTGCTAAGATTATAAATTTGAAAATAAATGAAAAAAAAAAGAAGGGAACGACTGCTATGCAATCTGTACTCCTGTGCAAGCGTGCAATCTGTGAATCTCAGCCATTTGATGGACATTTAAGGGTGAATACCATTTTATGTGTAAATGTCAGATCCTTCCTTTTTACACAAGCAGATGTAAGGATTTATGTGTAAAATGTCAGCCACCGTTGGATGTCTATCCAATGGTTAAGATTCGCGGATTGCACACTTGCACAGAAATGCAGATTGCATAGCAGTCATTCCCAAAAAAGAAAGGAAAAAAGAAAAGAATAAAAAGCCTACCTAGGCCAAGGTTCCCACCCGCAAGGCCCAAGTCTCTCTCCCTCCTTTTCTTTTTCTCTCCGCTGGCCCAACACTCCATCCTTTTCCCTCAGCCTAGCGCACCCTGCACTAGCCCACCTGCGCGCCTCCTCCCATCTCTCACTTCCACACGGGCCCCACCTGTCAGCCTTGTCTTCCCCAACAACAACTGCCGCCTCTCCTTCCCTCTTCGCGTTGCTCGCGCGTGCCCGCGTTGTGCCCCCAGCAACTGCCGCACCAATCAAACGCCTCTCCCTACAAGCAACCCTTCCGCGCCCCCACTCTTCCCCACTCTCCATTTTACCTTGCCCTCACTCGTCGAAACCATAGCCCACAACCACCGCCATGGCTGCACCCGACCATGCTCGATGCCCCACGATTCCTTGGCGTTCCGGCTGTCTCGGACAAGCCGTCAAAGTTGGCAACGCCGCGCCGCCCCCGTAGGGCTCTTCCACGATGAATTTCACCAGTGGAGCCACCACTCGATGTCCCTAAAGTCCGATCGTCGATCTCGCCATCGCCAGCTCATCTCTGGCCATTTCTCCTCGTGCGCGTTGCCCTAGGTGAGTTGCCCCTCCTCTCCTCTTTCTCCCCGTCATTTTCCACCGTTGATTTTGTCCCTGGAGCGCTGATTCGACAAGCTCCGGCGAGGCCGCCTTGCCCACTGCCGGTGCCGCCCACCTCACCGATGGCGATGTGGCCATTCCCAGGCCGCCCATTCTTGGCCGACGGCCGAGATTAGAAGGCTCCATACCATTTCAATTGTTTAAAATCCAAGCCATCCACTTGAGATCCAACGGCCGAGATTAGCTCAAGCAATAACCCTTGTCATTTTACACATAAAACCTTACAATTTAAAAAGAATTTTCAGATAGATCTCAGTTTTATAGAAACACCCCTGTATTTAATTATAATTCTATAAATGTTATTAAAATGTGTAAAACTTGCTGGGAGCCCCTGTTAGCTTGACTAATTACATTTTAAGCAATCTGCAATTTACATAGAAGCCCCTGAATCTGTTAGAAATAATATTAGGCCCCTGATCATGGTCTGTTTTTACATAGAAGTCCCAACAGTAGTAAAAATTTACAATAAAAATATAAATGTTAATATATTTTCAGGAAATCACTCTCATAATTTTTATTACCAATAGTAGTCTCGTTTATTTTTGAATAATTTGTATTGATTATAGGGTAAATATAATAAATACCCAATTAACATATAAAATATTAAATTAATTCTAGGAAACTCAAAATAAATCAAAATAAAATCTATAAATTTTATAGTATTTATTTTATAATTAAACCTTGTCTGTATTAATTATTTTAACTCCTAATTAATGTCACACTTGCTCAATTAATTGTTAAACCATTAAATATTAATACTAGACATATTTTTATTGTGAAAATATGTATACATAAATATATTGAAATATCCATATTTTATTAAAATAATATAAAACCTTAGAAAATGAAGACAAAATAATATAAACTCACAGATAATATCTAATTTTCTTAGAAAGCCATATTTGCATAATATAATTCCTTTTATCATTTGAATAATTACTATAATTACATAGTTTGAATTGGAAACTTAACTATAATGCAACAAAACAGTCATAAGTACAATTTAAGTCATCGTAATAATATTTGAATTGCGTGTATGGTGTACTGTTAGTGATTGCTTTTATTCCTATTTTGACAGTAGTTTATACGCATGCGTATCTCGACCAACAAGCGACGTGAAGATATGGATATAAAGAATTCCATCAAGAAGACTGAGCAGCTAAACAATATAGGGCATGTGCCATTGACCATCTTGTACCTATTTTAAGGATTATAGTTAGTTGCATGCTTAATTAATATGAATCCTATTCTATTTACTGTTCTATATAATTCCTTGTCGCTCGATATGGAAAGGGTGGTACTTAGGGTACTGATTTACGCTTAGCCATGCATAATAGATGGGGGAAACATTGATCATTTATGTCACTTATGGTTTATGATTATTTATTGAGATATCACAATGTAAGAAACCCAAATAGGAGACAAAGATGGGCGATGCGCTCAAAGGAGGGTGTCTCTGATATGGTTAAGCGAGGTGTGCCCACTTCAGCGAGGATCTGGCATGGCTCAATTGAAGGTACAAGGAGACGAGTTACAATACAACCTGTCTCAGTTAAGTAGGTATCTGCGATGCGCCCTCCTCTTTGAACACAAGAAAAAAGTACAAGATACAAGAAAAGAAAAAACAACATCAACTAAAAACAACAAAAGAAAACCTAAATACTCCTCCTTCTCCCCCTCCTCCTCCTCCGGCGGCCATCCGGCGCCAGTGCAACAGGAGTCCTTGCCGGCTGCTCCACCGATTGCTCCGCCTGGTCCAGATCCGACAGTGCAACCTCACGACCGATGTTCCTCACCATCGCCGCCACCAGGATATTGCGACCCTCGGCGCCGAGCACCTCGGCCATCATCTCGAGCAGACTCTGGAACCGATCGAACAACTTCTCGAATAGCATCTCGAGCAGCTCGTTGTTGAGCCTCTCGGGGGAGCGGCAGCACAGTTTCTTGCAGGGTGGCTCCCTCGGCGGGCTTGGCGGTGGAACGTTGGCCATGGTGGGTTGTCTGCGCG